>JABFEB020000106.1:888761-906695 GCA_019775895.2 Stomatorhinus ivindoensis | reverse complement strand
TTTATACTCAACTGGTTGGTTGAAACAAAATCCTGGTTTGGATTTTTACTTTCTGGACCTGAAATCTCCACCTCTGAGGCTATGTAACAGTTTACTACCTTGTAAATAGTCTGCATGGTTTGCAAACTACACCAACGCTTTGGATGTAGCCAATTTAAGGTTTTCAATGATTAATAATATAGATTTGCGTAAGACTTATTGCGTGACAGTCACGCCATATGCGTGAGAGATGCCAACCCTGCATTCATGTTAATGTTTTGGTTAATATCCAAGGAAGATGACAGGCTGAGAGACAAAACCGGAACACAGCACCTCGAGCACGGTTTGTTTAACACATAAACCTTAACTGGCTGCTTGGTGACCACTGTGATCGCCATACAAACTTAGCCAGCTGCTTGTTGCACTGCGCCCAACGCAAACAAGTCTTGTATACCGACTCGGCTAAGTGGCGCTAGTTAGCATGCTAGTTATCCGTAACTTCGCCCAGGCGCCTACCTGATCCTCCAGGAGATCCATCTGTACAGTTTTAACAGCCGTCTCTCTGCCGTGTAACATAACCCTCCACCATCTGCTGAATATGCTTATTCTACCGGTTAGCATGCGAGCCGGGCGCAGTTTAAATTTCCCTCCTCCCCCGCCGCGCGTCGAGGCTCCGCCCCCTGCTGGGGTGGGTGGACGCAATTTATTAACTTACAGAAAGTTCTTTTTCATATTTTGGAGGGGTGAATGAAGCCAGGTGAAATATTGTGGCGTCCCTAGCTGCGTCTATTTTTAACATAACGTATGTTTTTCCCCCACTGTTTTGGTTTAGCATGCACATCTATTATAATACTTGAGAGGCTACGATATGAAATGTCAACTTAGTCACGTTTTCACTATTCAATATTCACTCCCTTGCCTTGGTTCAATAGGTATTACAAACTCGACGCTGTAACATCGTATCCCTTATGGACCCTTGAACTGCGTGACCCAGCTTGATCTCAGGCAGCAGCATTTTAGAAAGGCTTGTCCGTTACAAGCGCTGAAACGAAACATCTTATAAAGAGAATTACACAGGTCTCAAGAAGATACCGTCGGGGAAAGAGAGGGCGTAAAATTTAATGTAGCCCCCCTCCCACGCAAATGCAGGAAACTGACCTCACAGCGTAATCTGATGAAACGTAAGTTTTGATATATAGTTGGGGCTCAAACTGTCACAATGCAGGCTGACGTAAGGATGACTGATGTTTACAGAGTGAGCAAGCTAAAAATCAAGTGACAGATGAGATGTTTATCCACGTTTGACTAAATTATGACGAATACATTATTGATGTGCTAGTTTTGTGGGGAAACAAGAATTTTACAGAATGGCGGCATTATTTTTCTCCTTTATCGTGCAAATAGCATGTACTACGTACTGTGCTGTATTGTTAATTGTGTGAAACTTGTACTGGAAGTACTTGTTACTTCCAATTGTGGAAAGTGTATCTGATTACAGCTTAAAGTTCCATCCATCCATCCATCCTCCAACCGCTTATATAGACCCAATGCAAGGTATGGGGAAAGTGACTAGAGCCTGTCCCAGGAAACATACAGTACAAGGGAAAGGCACACCACAGACGTGATTCTAGCCCATCTTTAAAACTAAAACCTTCACAATAATTTGGCCTTTCATGCGAATTACCGGGAGTTGTAGTTTTAATGTCGCACTTCCAGTAGTCAAAGCAGACGCGAAAAATAACAAGCTGAGAACTCAATTTCCCAGAGGACATTGCGAAACTAACGGCGACACGTGCCCTGCGTTTACGATAATTGGTTCAGTGCCATTTAGTATACGCCCACATTGAATTTTGTGATGTCCCATTGAACGTCGATGATGTCAGTTAATCTTCTACTCAAGTGACACTGAAACGAATGGGTCTATTTTTCCCCACTTATAGCGCCGGGGTTTACAGCTTCTTGATCGTCGGAAATATATGTGAGCTAAGTAAGTCCCTCTGCGGTTTGTATTATTTTCCAGTTTACAGTTTAATCTGAAAGAGGGCTTGGAGGTGTTACTGAATCGTACCTTCAGTTATTCATTATAACAATTAAATGGTAGTGTTATTTTCTACCATGTATGTTTTTGTGAAAATTGAATGAACTATTTGGGAGTCTAGCTGACCTGCAAAACAAAACCAGCGCTCATCAGTTACATTTGCGTTATTAAACGGCAAACAGAGTAACAGTATTGACAGTTTTGAGTTTAGGTTATTTTATTTTGTAAATAATAAAATGAAACGGGTGTTATTTTAACATTTTTATAAGGATAGTATGATAAATAGCATTGAGTAGCTCGCATTATTAAACCGTTGTCTGTGCGTTCATATAAATAGCTTTGCGTATAAATACTGTAGGGTAAAGGAAACGTGTTTACTGTTATATGTTATTAGTTGTTGTAAATGTAAGTTGCACTGGCTCTTTATTGCCAATCCTGCTTGCAGAAGATCTGCAAAATCTTGCAAATGCATTTATCTGCTTGCCAGCTTCCAATCAGTCTTTGCCAGCTTCCTGTCATTCAGTATTGGCACATTCTGAGTCGCTATGTTTTGCCGGGACGCAATAGTTTTTATTGAAAACACTTCTGTATGAATAAATCGATGTTTTACATAACTAATTACTTTGAAGCAAGGTGTAAACATCACTATAAATTGGCTAACCGAGCATCTTTAAAGTTAGGGCAGAGCGCAGATTGGATGGACATTGAGGACGCCGAGGGCTGGTGGACGGCGCTCGGTAGCCGAGACGCGCTGTCCAGGGAGGCGGCGATGGACAGCATACGGCAAGAAGTGATGATGAGGGTGGAAAAAGCCGCCCCCCCCGGAGAGTCTTCTTCGTCAGCCGACTCGGCTGTCGCCTCTTCGAATGATCTGAACGACACGCTGGCCCGCCTGCTTATGCTGTCCAAGAGATGCCCGTTTGCCGACGTCCGGGAAAGATGCGCACGGATACTGCGGACAGTGCAGGTAGGAGACGGACAGCAATCGGAAAAGCCGCTTCCGGAGACGCGCCTGTGCGCTGCCGTTCGGTGCTTATCGGCTTCCATCTAAAGATTTAATTCACAAGGAAAAATAACATGAACTGTCTTTTTAGCGGTATTGACAATAAAAATACATACTCTGCCGGCCGCTGATATGTTTTTGAAGCTGTCCTTAGGGGGAAAGGGAGTTTTATATTTTGACAACAGAAATGAGAGAGAGAAAAAATATATATGTAGGCTATACATTGTAAGATGGTATTAAAAATTCCACTGTCTGCAGTGTGAAGATGGATATTTAGAATGACACATATGTACCTGTATAATTGTTTCAAAAGACGAGGGTTATATTGTACAATTGGAGTCTATGGATGACTGGGACGCAGAAGAAAATGTTAAGATTAATGGCTGTTTACGCCGATGGCAAATGCTAAAAATACGTGACATGGCATCATCCCTGTCATGGACTGCAGCTGTCTCTTGGAAAAGCTTTTCTGTGTATCTAATGGTAGCTAATTTAGGTAGTTCTTCTACTTAGGTGAAAGGAGTATGTCCAGTTATGGAACCGGAATTCAAACTGCTGAAAAGCAGGCATCTACAATCAAACGACCGTGTGGCTTGTCTATTGCAGCCCGTGGAGGGGGGGGTCGCGGCACCTCTAAGACTGGGCTTGTTTCCCCACCGCGATGCATTCCCAAAGTCATCTTACACTGCATTTGTTGAAGTCTTGCCAAAGGTCACGTTTTCTGGATTTCGATTCTTTTGTGTGAATGCGATGCCGGATTTTTTTGTTCTGCACAGACTCGAGGAAAAACACGCATCAGACACAAATCTTTAACTCGCTGCGCATCACGGAGCAACGAAAGGACCAGTATTTAGTTGAATCTTTATCAATGACACTTCAAATTTTTGAGTGTTATTTTTACCGTGTTAACATGTTGTGACATTGGTGATGAATGCACTTGCTCGCCTTGTTCTCCCAAAGTAGAACTGGGAATGTTTCGAGTAAGATTCCCCTCATGCCAACTTGATTATCTTGAGTACTTTGAATTCCGTTTATGGAGGTCTGGCGGGATGGAGTCCGACTCATAGCAATAAGATGCTAATAAAGCAAGCCCTCCCCCCCCCCCCCCATCCCGTTCCCCAAAATCAATGTGGCAGTGTTAATACTGGAGGACAATTGTGCATGTCTATCATTGAAGGCCACAGTTTAAAATACTACTTGGGTGGAAGTCTCAAGGGCAATCTGCAAAAATAAATCCTTGGGGTCAGTGGGGGTCATTGGGTCATATTTTGTTAGTGAAAATGCTACCTCCACAACAAAGTGTGTTTGGATCTCTCAGATTTATTATGGAATAATTTGAGAGTGTTTTTTTTTAAAGACAGCTATATGCTCTAAACTTAAAAAGGCAATCGAATCAACTTAAATCAATAAAGCCAGATTTGAGAGGACCATCAATCTTCAGACACACGTGTTCTGACCATGGGGTAGGCCGTCCTCTGACCATGGGGTGGCACGTCCTCTGACCATGGGACGGCACGTCCTCTGACCATGGGGCGGCAGGTCCTCTGATCATGGGGCGGCACGTCCTCTGACCATGGGGCAGAACGTCCTCTGACCATGGGGCAGAACGTCCTCTGACCATGGGGCAGCACGTCCTCTGACCATGGGGCAGCACGTGCCCTGACCATGAGGCAGAACGTCCTCTGACCATGGGGCGGCACGTCCTCTGACCATGGGGCGGCAGATCCTCTGACCATGGGGCGGCACGTCCTCTGACCATGAGGCAGAACGTCCTCTGACCATGGGGCAGCACGTGCCCTGACCATGGGGCAGCACGTCCTCTGACCATGGTGCGGCACGTGCTCTGACCATGGGGCGGCAGGTCCTCTGATCATGGGGCGGCTCGTCCTCTCACCATGGGGCAGAACGTCCTCTGACCATGGGGCAGCACGTGCTCTGACCATGGGGCAGCACGTGCCCTGACCATGGGGCAGCACGTCCTCTGACCATGGGGCGGCACGTGCTCTGACCATGGTGTGGCACGTGCTCTCACCATGGTGCGGCACGTGCTCTGACCATGGGGCGGCAGGTCCTTTGACCATGGGGCGGCACGTGCTCTGACCATGGGGCAGCAGTGCGCCAAGCACAATGACCTCACTCCTTCAGGAATGTGGGTTTGATTCCTCCTCTGGCTCGACATAAGGAGGTCGAATGTCCTCCCCATGTTTGAGCGGGATTTCCTCCTCGTACTCTGGTTTCCACCCGTGGTCCAAAGACATGCAGTTATGGTCAGACGCTCTCACTGAATCGTATATCGTTTATGAATGTGTGCCCTGGGATGGATTGGCACCCAATCCTGGGTTGTTCGCTGCCTCGTGGCCAGAGTATGCGGGATCTGGACCCCCACAGCCCTACATAGAACAAGTGGGTATAGAAAATGGTTGGATGGATGCCCTGAAATGGACTGGCACCCCATTCAGGCTAATTCTTGCCTGGAGTAGGATCCAGACTTACTGCAAACCTGCACTGGGAAAAACGATTATGTGAAATGGAATGGAATCGGTTACTGCAAAGCTGATTCAAGATACAGGTACTTGTTCAATTGGCTTCAACGCTTTACTCCTTTATCTGTCATACCCCTCATAATAGACCCTCTGCAGTGTTCGTCTGCATGTGAGCATATTGACCCTCCTCCTTTTCATTGAGCTCTCTTTGCATACCTGTCTGTCCTACTGGTTTCTCTAGTAATGCGTCGGTGCTAACAAACGGTGCATTGTGTGCTGTTTCGCTCTCCTGGATTATAGTGGAGGTTCTGCAGAGTGGTCAGAGGGGGGCTTCTTTTCCTGAGCAGAAGTGGTTTCCTAGGTCAGAGTTCAGGAATCTCTTATAGCTATGCAAGATTCCGAGGCCACACACTGAGTTTTTCCTGTTTGGGTTTCTGCATCCCGTCGCTCTCACTGGGATTTCAACAGTAGCGTTAGTTAAGAGTAAGAGAACTCGTGTTTGTTTGTCTGCTCTGTTTTGCTTGTTACACACATTGACTATAATGGGATCCTTCTCCCCCTGCAAGTAATCCTTCGACCTCAAAGAACAAATTATGACCATGTTTGGTGGAGAGGCACCCTCCCCCCCCCATTTTTTGTTGCATCGCCCGACCTTGCATGAGAGTTTGCTGCAGAGCTGATCTTCAGTCCGCAGTCTCCACATGGGCCGCAGTGTCACATGGGCCGCAGTGTCACATGCTCAGCTCAGATGCCCGCTTTGGCCACGTCCCGTGCCCTGCGGCTCTGACGTCATGGTGCCCTCCGCCAGCCCGCCCCAAGGCCCCTGCCGTCTGACCCGTAACACGGGCCACCTCGCAGGGGTGGAATGCCGCGGGCGGCCAGGCCTGGCGTAGGCCACTATTACTTTGGGAGTTAAACTGGGTCAGAGCTGGTCCTACTGTAAACTTATGACATTAATCTGGAGGGAAAAAAGGTCGTAGATGGTGTTATGCCTTTGTGAGTTTTGTGTGTGTCCTGTGTTTATGCACTTTTTTATGCTGCCATTTAAATTATTATAAATGTCAGTTTTGTTGTTAGTGTTTACTGTCATTTTGAATTTTTTGATGGACGGTGCACCTCTGAATGGTGACTTATACAAAAAAACCCACCTCAGAGTGTGCAATTTATTTTTTATGCTGTTTTATAGTCACTCACTTTGTAATATCTCAACATAACTGGGCACCCAGTCTAGAGAATTCTATCTAGTTCCCAGCCACGCAGCTGACATTGGGCATTTCAGTAGCACTACGTGACACTTTTGTTGTCGCCCGGAGCTGGTAAATTTCCTCAACGGCACTCTAGTAAATATTTAGCTGTAAGGAAACAGGAGCTCGTTGCTCCGTGGGCTCTGATGAGCGCGGTAATTATAGCTGTGACGCTCTAAAATTAGCTGTGTGTCTATAAGGTGCTCTTGTTCTTGGTCAGTGCTCACGGTAACCTGGCTCCAGTGACACCGATGACTTAAACAGCGGCGCCCTGCAAGCCAGCAGGGATCGTCCCAGTTGTTCCTGTTTAAACAAACAGCCTTCCCACCTGACCGGCAGACATGTGACCCACTTATTGGCGTCTCTTAGTTTCCGCTATCATTTCTTAGCATGTCCATTATTTGCACGCAAAAAAGGTTCACCCTGAAATACCTGGGCACTGAAACAGCATAACCTGGTAACGGGGCTGAAACCCAAAGGGTTTTGGGGTCAAATCCCTAGCAGAGCACAGTGGCATGGAGGTTCACTTTGATGAGCTTGTCTGACCCATTTGTAACTTTGTTAATATGGTCCAAATAAGTGGCCAGTCAGAATGGTGTTATTAAACCAAATACAATGAATATTGACAAACTTTTATATACAGACATTTATGTATAGCATGAATTAAAACAATTTTATATAATTTTTTAATTAAAATTGAAATTCTGGATCAGTGTCAACTCAACACCTCTAGGATCGGGAATTCCAGTTTCATTTGGGCTCTGGATCTGTGTCTGTTTTTTCACACAGGCCAAAGACATTCATTTAGGATAGCTGGTCCATGCATTCACTTCCATAGTGTACCCCCCCGCCCGGTGATGCCTGGAATTCCAGGCCCCCTGAAACCTTGACCAGGATAAGCAGTAGGAAGATGGATGCCTTCATCGAATACGTGCATGTGACAATTTATAACTGATTTAAACTAGCATGTAGACTCCTGTTTTAGTATTTATCTTATGATTATGTCCCAAGTATGGGGCATGCATATACGTGAAAATATATTTCTGCATCGAATTGAACAGAATTGCCTTGTTTAAAAACTCTAATATCCTAATGTGCAAAAATATGTGAAGTTGAATAACTTGCGTCGTCTGATCGTTCTGGGGCTTCGGCGGGCTTTGAGAACTCTGCCAACTCAGTGAGAGAACAGACTGTGGCGCAACAACTGGAGCAGCCTGAGGAGTGTCAGTGATTGACAGCAACAGGAGCTGCTTCTGGAAGCCGCGACGCGGAGAGTCCCATTGCCGAGTGGTTGTGCCTCTCCAGAGTGGGCGAGGAGAGACACACAGAGGCTCCAGTGTGGCCATTTCACCAACAATTCGAACTATTCCAGAGAGAGAAAATCACACGGCGGCCGCTAGTCACACTGTGGCCGTGCAGATCAGCCTGAATTAAGGTGCCCGAACAATAACGGAGACGTATGCGATTAAACCGTGACTTTCACACCTACGTGCCTTTTTTAAAAGCCTTTTCTCCTCTCCGCGGGGGATGTATGTCATAAGCAGGCTCGCTAGTCCAATCGTCTCCCATCTGTTGCCGATTAATAGGATTTGGAGCCTGTATATTATGGGATGGTAAATCCATATGGGGGTTTGATATTGCACAACGAATTCGCTGTCCTTTTTCATGCCTTTTGTGGCTGGGCAGGGAGTTGCCTGAATGTATTCCTCCCATCGCGTTGTCTGTGAATCTGGTCTTTCCTGTGTGTGTGTGTGTGCATGTATAAGAAATGAACTATATATGTTTTTTTAAGACACAAGAATGTTCATAAATCATGTGCAAAAATATTTTTACCCCGCCTTAAGACACTCTCGAAGGGGAAAAGAACATGAATGAGCCCAGATGTCTTGAAGGCTTTTCCTCGAATACGTCGTAATAGACTCTGATTGTTACCGTTTCACTCCTGGCATTTTCGAGCCTTGTTGTGAAGATGAAAGACTCCGTCAGCAGAGGGCAGCAGAGATTCACTAGAAACCCCAATCTGCGATGACAGAATTTTCCATCCTTGCGTTACTTGCGTGTATTGGCGTACCCTGTTTTACTGCGGTCAGCAGCTAACCGACGTACAAGGCGCGAAAGATTACCACGGTGCATAGCGAAGGCGCCGCCGATCGGGCTGCAAAACAAATTGCGTGGCGCTTGTCCAGCTCTGCTGGGAAAAAGAGCGGACCCCCTTGAGGAGGAAGCGGGGCTGAGCCTCTAGCGCGATGGTTGTGGCGGGGCTCCGGTTATTAAAACCAGCCGAGCGTGGGCGGACGAGACGGAGACTGTCCAGGTTAACATGCACACTATCCCTCTGTGTACGTTTTACTTAACCTTCTATATGTGTGTGTGTGTGTGTGTATATATATATATATATACACACACACACACAAGCCAGGTATGTGGTGACTTAAAAAAAAAGTATCATTAAGCAGTTGTTACCTAGAAAAAGGTAAAAAGGTGGGTGTGTTTTCACAAGACGTTGACATATTGTGTTTCTTAGCCTGGGCCCAGTTCCACACAGAGGTTAAGATGTGTTTTTTTTTAGAGGACTGAGCTGTGACTGCCTTCCTTCCCCTCAGTGCTGAGCCTTGGGACAAATCAAAAGCCCCTGCATTTTTGACCCAGGGACTGATGCTGTTGTAACTTAAAAGTGTGGGATCAAAGCCCTGATAGGGTTGTGGGTTCAGAGTGGGCCATTTTTCTGGCAAATCTAAACATTCGTCTTATATTTGATTCTTCTCTATTTGGGGAGACGTATCTCCTTGCTTCCTGCCTGAAATTCCACATTTGACTGTGGCAGCATCGGTGGGGAATGTGGTCACATAAATATTGCAGATAATTAAAAACTAATTGGATTGGGGGGGGGGGCGAGTTGGGATTAGAGCCAGCGTAAATACGGCCCCCCAAGGGACGTGGCCTGGAACACCTGCACTAAAAGCTGTTTTGTTGAGTGAGCGTCGTCTCCGTGAGCCTTTGTTGGTCTCCTGTAACTTTAGCCAGCCAGTACCTGGGGGGGGGGCGGCGGTCTGCAGACGTTGGGTCTACCCTGCACCAGGCTGCACGTGCTTCACCGAAATGCGATCGAGGGAAAGAATCACTGACCTCCTCTTGTTCCTGTTTTTTATGTATAGGAGAGGAGAATTTGCCCCTTTGGGCAGTTGATGGAAATGTCTGGAAATAGTTGCGAGGCTGAGATGTGCTTTAAATCTCTGCTTGGTGTGGCAGGACACTGTGGGTCACTGGGTGGGGTGGGGTCATGGTTTTAACCCCGATTCATTGAACATGCAGTCTTCCATAGCAGCCTGGCTGCTGGAACATGTGAGACTGAGGGTTTTATTGGGTTTTACCATGGCTCATGGCCTCCCCACCTTCCCGTGTGACCTGACTCCAGTGACAGATTCCCCCCCCCCCCCATCTCCAGTCCTGTGGTTTTGCTGTCTGTGGTTGGTTACGGCAACTTGAGAAGGTCGTGTTTGCACAGATAATCAATCGGCTCGCTGCAAACAAAGCAATTGGTCGGGGGGGGGGCGACAAACCCAGGAGAGTTTGGTCACATGGCCTGTGATTGTGGTTCAGTGATCGCGTCTGGAAGGTCGTCAGTTCGAATCCCAGGGCTGGCAGACTGGTGCCACCACTGAGTCCTTGAACAAGGCCCTTAATCCCCAGTCGGACCAGGGGTGCTGCTCACCCTGTGATGTGACTCCATGTTCTCAAATCCAAATATGTCAGTAGGGTTAAGAGAGAGTAGGATGAGCTCGGCAGAAACCTGATTTCCCCTCAGGAATCAATAAAGCATCACTATTCTGTTGCTCCCAGTAGGCATGATTGTGCAGGATTTCATTCGAGATACTCTGTCAACACCCCCCCCCCCCAATTAAGCAGTCTGTTGCTCCTTCAGCACTGATTGGCCAGTGACTTCTCTTTCTTCCAGTGAGCTGGAGGGGTTGGGACCAATGGGGTGTTATGCTTGCATATAATTAATTCTGTTTCGTTTTTCAAGCTCCCCAGGGTTGCATTTGTGAGCCAGACATACAAGCTCTCAGACTACTTCCCTCCCCATAATGATAGTGTCCCTAGCAGATATCTTAGTCTTAGGTGTGTAGTTCTTTCTGATATACTTTCGGAGGATGATGCTTGTTCAGGTTATAAAGAGGAAGTTGCGATGGTGCAGCGGGAAAAGCGCTTAAGCTGCATAAATAAGAAAACTTTCACAGTATTGGCTGGAATAAGTCATGTTTGCATAAAAGCCTTTGTAATAAAATTCACTCTTTTATTGGGTTGGCAGTGTGGTGTCATAAGCTCCGAGTCTGACATGCGGTCATGTGACCCGCTAGGGGTCTCCCATCGAGTCTTTTTAAAGCAATTATCGATTCCTGCTTGCACAAAACATTAAAGAAACATGAAAATTGATAACAAGAAGTGATTTTCTATCCTCCAAATAGTATGAAATGGCAAAAAAGCAATACACTGACTGAAGAAGCAGATTCTAATGTGAATGTGTTTTTTTGCCGCTGCCACAGGCATATGGTTTGACGATCGCGTTTGACATTTGGCATCGTGTCTGTGCATCGCATAGTGGCGGCCTCACGCCTTGCTGGCAACGGCAGTTTGCAGTACTGGGATGGACGCTTCCTGAGGCTGTGGTACCAGGGGCGTTTGTGTGTTGCTCTGCGCTCATGTATTTTGAGTATGAGTTGCCCATGTCCTTTGCATTCCGTTGTGCCTCTTCCGTCTTGCCATATCTCTTGCGTTCTGCTGTGCCTCTTGCATTTGCCCATGCATCTCACATTTGCCCATGCCTCATGTGTTTGCCCTGTGTCTGTCATGTTGGTCCTTGCCTCTCAGGTTCCGCAATGCCTCCTGCATTCTGCCGTTCCTCCCGCTTTTGCCCTGTGCCTCTCGCATTGGCCTGTGCCTCTCGCATTTGGTCTGTTCTTCTCGCATTGGCCTGTGCCTCTTGCATTTGCCCTGTGCCTCTCGCATTTGGTCTGTTCTTCTCGCATTGGCCTGTGCCTCTTGCATTTGCCCTGTGCCTCTCGCATTGACCTGTGCCTCTTGCATTTGGTCCGTACTTCTTGCATTGGCCTGTGCCTCTCACATTTGCCCTGTGCCTCTTGTATTTGGTCCATACTTCTTGCATTGGCCTGTGCCTCTCACATTTGCCCTGTGCCTCTCGCATTTGGTCCGGACTTCTTCCATAGGCTTGTGCCTCTCGCATTTTCCCTGTGCCTCTCGCATTTAGTCCATCCTTCTTGCATTGGCCTGTGCCTCTCGCATTTGGTCTGTTCTTCTCGCATTGGCCTGTGCCTCTCACATTTGCCCTGTGCCTCTCGCATTTGGTCCGTACTGCTTGCATTGGTCTGTGCCTCTCACATTTGCCCTGTGCCTCTCGTATTTGGTCCATACTTCTGGCATTGGCCTGTGCCTCTCGCATTTGGTCCGTACTTCTTGCATTGGCCTGTGCCTCTCGCATTTGGTCCGTCCTTCTTGCATTGGCCTGTGCCTCTCGCATTTGGTCTGTTCTTCTCGCATTGGCCTGTGCCTCTCGCATTTTCCCTGTGCCTCTCGCATTTAGTCCGTCCTTCTTGCATTAGCCTGTGCCTCTCACATTTGCCCTGTGCCTCTCGCATTTGGTCCGTACTTCTTGCATTGGCCTGTGCCTCTTGCATTTGAAACTGGTTTCTCACATTTGAACTGGCCATCTGGTACATCCACATTTTCCCCGTATGTAAATGGGTTTCTGGGCTGGCAATACTTGGTAAAATTCACTGTTGGGTATCCCCCCCCCCCACCCACCCCCTCGATTGGCAAAATTTATTGTGGATCTATGTGGGAAGTGGAGTTTATAGGAATAAATCCAGGGCTGATTTTTAATCCCAGTCCAGCCCGGCATAGTACACATGGTTGGCCTGGTTGGCCATGCTGCAGAGGGCTAGCCAGTAACTCAACACGTTGTCTCGACATCCGATCGGGGCGCTTCATAAAATAAGCTGCTGTGAGGGCGTGGAAATCCACACGTGAACACCAGGGGCGTAGAGAAAGCCTGACACCTGATTGGCTGGGCCGTAAGCAGCCCCTGGATTGGTGTCAAACACTGCCGTTTGTTGGAGGGCCAGATGGAGTTTCGCTTCACGTACAGGAAATCCGGAGCCAGAGCTTTCTTGAGCTTGGAGGTCCTTGTTTGGAAGTTGCTCATTGGACAGGGATATTGCCCATCCTAAAAATAATCCTTGACTGTGGGCCATCATCTATTGTGAAGATAATGGGCAATATCCAATACCCATGTTACATAGTGCTGATTTATATTTGCCATTAAACCAGCCTGCAAGCTCACGTCTTTGTGTCTACCTTTCTTTAACCACCTTGCTACCTACTGTCCTGTCTTGGTAATGCCACATACATAACCGCTACTGCCCAGATCTCCAGCCAGGTGCCTGCGTCTGAAACCTGGTGCATGTCACCAGCTGCTTGGCACCTCCACGTATTTTTAGTGTAAGCTCTTCCCACAGGGCGCTGTGGCCAGATCTCATGTGCGTCTTGTGATTCTCATTCTAGGCATGTCCTCCCACCCCCCCAGTTGCTGCTGTCCGATCTCTTTTACTCCGTATGGTCACAAAACCAGCCAGCATCTGGCAAAGGCCCATACTGTGATGGGGGGGCCGCGGCTCTCCCTGCTTTGCTTCGACTGGCCACTTTTTGCTTCATTCTGATTGGCCACCCTCTTCACTCCGATTGGCCATGGCTCTATCTGCTTTGCTCTCATTGGCCGCTCCCTTCACTCCGATTGGCTGCTCTCTGCCTCTCTCTGATTGGCTGCTTCCACCTTGCGTGACCCCCACTGGGCTCGCACGGCTGTGCAGCGCCCCGTGAAAAACGCCTCGTCGCACTGGCAGCACCTTGCCAAGCTGGCCGAAATGCAAATAGGCAGGATGACAGTCGGCTTTACTTCATCAGTTTATTCCTGTGTACTTGGATGTCCTACTTTCGCTGCCATTCAGCACATCGGGAGTTAAGGGGATAATGTAACAGACTAATAGCAAAAGCAGGGAGTGTTGTGTATTATAACTGTTAAGGGAGAAACAGTCACACTGTCTTAGCTAATTAAAATGAATGCAATTAGAGTGCTCAGACAAGTAAAGTGGGCTTTATTGTGCACCATTGGAGCACATTATCGTGGTCAGAGGCTGACATAGGGCCTCTTATTTCCTCTGACGGTCCATAAGAAAGTTGTCAGCCCGGGGAACGGCTGGCAATGGTAAAAGTTTTGGACCTGGGGGGGTCCCTTTTTAGCAGAGGCCCTTGCATTAAGCCCCTCCTGCATACCATCCATATATAGGTATACAGTGGTATGAAATAGCATCCCCCCGCCCCCAGGGAGGGTGTCACAATACTTGTGCAAAACACAGGAGAGTGTGAAACTGGGATGGGGGGGGCTGAATACATAGTGGAACGTTTTTTTGTATAAGGCAGTGGAATAAATATAGTGGTTAACAAACTTAACGGAAGTGTGATATGACTTTGGAACCATAAGTTCTTCGTTTTCTGCTGCTGACGTTTACCACGAAGAAGCAGAGAATGGCATCTGCGATGCTGAAATAGCGGCTGCTCTGTCCGCGCGCGTCTGGCTGGGGCGTGTGAGCGTGCGGGGCCGTATGAACGCGGAGTCTGTAGCGCCGCCGCTGGCGCTGGGCCGCCTCGCCTCTCCGCGGGAAGCTCTTTGTTCTCGGCTACGCCCTGTGCAGTCGTCGGCCTCGTCTCCAGGTGTGTTTACAGACCGCCCCGCACCCAGGTGTCCGTGAGGCCTCTGGAAATAGGCTAATCCTTCTGAGTTACGAGCGACGAGCCCCCCCGCTGCAGAGGCTGAATAACGATCGCCTCCCCCTCCTCCATTGCCCTGGGAAGCCAGCCAGGGATATCCACTCTTTGGGCTGACCTCTCCTTCATCGCTCTCGTTCATCACTGTCAAGTGTGCAGGGGCCCAACAAAACAACAAGTCTCTCGCTGCGGTGGCCCACCCCCCTGTCGCTCCCATTGGCTCAGGCGGCCGAGCACCTGCTCCGTGATTGGTCACCGGAGGACACACCTCTAGGATCTGTTTGTGCCCTGAGCTGTGTTCTCTACGAAAAGAACATTGCTTACAGCAGAACAGAAGGGGTGGGATGTTGTTTTGGCAGGATCCAGAGGGAGGGGGCTCTGGAAAATGTACACTGGAGGCATTTCAAAACTTCTAGGAAACTTAGCTGTTTGTTTGCACAAGCTCTGGGAGACAAAATGGGCTAACCTAATTTAGTCAGCATTATTTACAGAAGGCTGTTTTTATCGGTGCTGTTATTTACCGGGCTTTGACGCTCAGTGTGTGCCACAGTTATGCTTGTAGGTTAAGGTCCTCGTTGTTTACGACCATGCCCCAGATGACTGAATATGCGAGAGCATAAGGGAGCCGCATTTTTCTGAAGCAGTCCCATCCCCCCAGGACACAGCGGGACAGAATCGTCAGTGTGTGCCAGTTTGTGTGGAGCTGATTTGAACCACGATCGGGTTCTCTTTTGAGGAGTTCATCTCCCATAATCCTGCAGCCTCGGGCGCCTGTAGTCAAGCCTGTACAAGACATTACTAAGCGATGAAGGAGCCCTGGGAGGGCATGGAGAACACAAGTCAGGGCCTCTGCCTCGTACCACTGAAGGGGTCTGGATGGCATGGTCTGCTCTGGTCTATCAAGGGGCAGAAAATGACCCAGGATGGGCCATGTGGATTTACGGTGGTCAGTTTTTGTTAAGTGAACAGAGGTGTGTGGGAGAGCATGCGTGTGTGAGGCAGTGACATATTCATGTGCAGTTTCCAACAACTGGTTATTTATTTTCATACATTTATAACCTGTCGTTCATTCAGCTGCATTCTGAGTCACTTTGAAAGACAGTCAGGGCTTGCAGATTTTAATCCCGGTACTGCCCAGTCATGTGACCCTGCAGTCATGTGACCCTGCACCCTCTCGGTCAGATGCCTGACGCGTGACGGTCCGGTCTGGTCCAGTCTGGTCTAGGGACGGAATGCAGAGTAACACTAGGAACAACGGCAGGGAGTTAAGGGTTTATCAGAATTTTCTGGAACCGCATTGGGATGGGCAGTGATGACCGCGAGAAGGTGCGAGAGGTGTTTGCGTGAGGGAGACAGTGGATGGCAGCACCTTCCTGGTGCACGTGAGGGAATGGGATGCTCCGCGATGGGATTCGGGACGGGATTCAGGCAGCGTTTCCTCCTTAGTCACATACCTGAGGAGGAGTGGGTAAATACAAACACCCCCTGACACCCCCCCGCCCCCCCCAGGGCCACAGGCTGCCTTATTTACCCCATCGCCCCCTTCACAATGGCATATTGTTTTCCCTATAAGTCCCCATTCGCCAGTAGAATTGTTAGATGCCACAGCCTGGGACGTGTTATTAGATGGACCAAGCTAATAATACTCTCTGGTTAATAAGCCGCAGTCCTCCTGTGCCGCACAAGGGGAACTGGGGCAGAATGAGGAAGGTGCAAGGACAGAGCATGGCCCTCGGGCCACGTCCAGCGTACCAGGGGACGGCCGCCAAACTCAGGAAACCAGCGCCTGGGGGAGTCAGTTGAGCACCGCTCTCAAGGTGCCTCCTAGATGTGAATGTCAGCTTGGTTTGGTTCCTGTTGCAATCAGTCCTGATTGCACTAACTGCCACCCCCATCCTGATAACTGTTGATAGTCTGACTGAATGATGCTGTCAGGTCAGGACCCCTCTCCTGAGCAGGCTGGGTCCTGCCTGTCTAAATATACTCACCAGCTATTTTCAGGCATGTAAGCTCAGCTTGCTAGTCCTGTTGTTCAGCCTGTATTATTCATGTCAGGCCCGTACCAGTTTTATCCAAACTGCCAGCATATTTTATTTTTCAGCATTTGTATGTGGTTTATTCTTCTTAATTAAAGTCGCTTGCGAGGGGATCTCTCACCAAGTTAACATCCCGTAGGTTGATTTTTTTTAATCTGCTCATTATATGCAGCAGTTTTTTCCGCTGATTCTGAAACTTTGTGGTCGACACACTATAGTTCATGGGGATTCTTTACCGAAGGTCAAGCAGCGTGTCTCTTCTGCGACGCAAATCTGTGACCTTCCGGTTATACTTTAGCTGCCGCACACCATCTCCGCCCCACAGTGGACTCCTGCCCTCTGCCCCAGTCGCTTCCTTCAGCTGGAGACAGACAGATAGGTCGCTGCAGCCGTCTACCTCTATCTCTCTCTCTCTCTCTCTCTGCTTTGGTTTTTTGTTTTGTTTTCAGAGCCATCACCCAACTTGCTTATTTTCTGCCCCCCCAGTGTCCATGTGCGTCAGTGTTTGAAGCACACACACGCCGTCTGGTGGGTCAGTGAGACGCGTGTCGCGACCCGGGGGGAGACCGTGAGAGCGGCAGCCGCCGAGTGCCGTTGCCATCAACAGGAAGTTGGGCTTGTGGTCACTGGGCTGCCTGGGTGCAGAAAAGGGGGAAGTCCCAGCATTCTCTGATACGCAGGGTCATTCCTGGGCCGACGCCGCCACACGCGCACATATTGCATTGTAGGTCGAAGCCTCATTGCCACACACACACACACACACACACACACACCGGCACTGTGACGAAGGCCCCATTGTTGGCGGTGAGCAGCTGTCCGGGGTCCTTCCTGCAAAAACAGGCATTTGTGCTGATGTAACTCAGCAGGGCTCTCACGCTGGAAGAATGGGTATGGGGGGGGGTGTATTCCAGGGAAGGTTGATGGTGGGGATGAGGAGGCCCTGAGGTTGGAGGGAGTCCCGTGCTATCCCAGGGGTCCTCCAGCTCTGTTACCAGGGGCCGCGTGACCTTTGAACCGTGTCGTCTCCTACAGCGACCATGTATGTGACTGTGAAGAAGCAGAGTGAGCTCATCCAGGCTGGAAAAGGGTGTCCAGAAAAGTGAGGTGGGGTTAGATTTTGGGTTTGGGTGGGTGTCAGGTGACAGTCACACGTCCCCTGCTCTAGCCCCTACACCTGAATTTGTTTTTTTTGAGCTACAGTTGGATGTGGGTGTTTTTTTTTTTTTCATAGTCTGATTGGTGTGTGAGATACGGAGATGCCTCGCCCACCGGTCTGCTGGGGCTGTGGGGGGGGGGGGGGGGGGGTGTTGGT
>JABFEB020000106.1:863070-876916 GCA_019775895.2 Stomatorhinus ivindoensis | reverse complement strand
ATACTGTTTCGGCCGTGTTGTTTCAGTGATAAAAATCTTTCACCCCCCAACTGTCCTACGCTCTGCTGTTTTAGTGGGGCTTTAGGGGCGACACAGCCTGGCTGTGACGAGCCTATGCTCGGTCTGCTGGTTTCACAGCTGGTCTCCAGCATAATGCTGACCGCGGCTGCAGCCGTTTTACAGCGACACAATGAACTTGCTGAATGGCCGACTATCTGACTCACAGCCAGTGCCAAGCTGACAAGCTCTTACAGGCTGGGGCTGTCGCTGGTTTGCGAGAGTTCTTTCTAACACAGGACTTCAGTTATAGGTGTCACCCGGCCGTACACATGAAACGGGTGGAATATTTAATGACCAAAAAGCAATATTTTGGAAAAACAACTAAAACTGCTGATGCTGTTTCTGCATGATTCCTCTTCAGCGAAAGCTAATTCTCCATGCTTTTATTTCCTCGCTGCAGCTGTTCAGTGTGGCTGTTTGCTCTCTATGCAGGGCTAGGACAAAAACATGCAGTTCCTTGTTGGCTGATGTATCACATGTGAGGGTAACTTTCTGTTAGTGCCAGACTCATGTGGGATTGCAGAAGGCAATTGCAGGTTACTGTTGTGCCATCAGTGCCCTCTGTTGATCGCAGAGGCCCCCAAGTGTTCAACATTTGCGGTATGTCAGAAATTCATACCAGTACTTATCCGTGTGAAGCATCGACGTTACAGCCTGGAAGACACAAACACGGCTTTAGCCTTTGGGTTTTAAGGTCCACTTGCGAACCATACCAAGATGGACGTGTCATATACAGGGTATTGAAATATCTTGTTTCAGACGTTTGGGGATTATACAAAGTGATGTCA
Organism: Stomatorhinus ivindoensis; assembly: GCA_019775895.2. Taxonomy (NCBI): domain Eukaryota; kingdom Metazoa; phylum Chordata; class Actinopteri; order Osteoglossiformes; family Mormyridae; genus Stomatorhinus; species Stomatorhinus ivindoensis. The sequence goes on along the minus strand of JABFEB020000106.1, from coordinate 876,068 downwards.
TGTTACTTGCGAGTTTCCCTTACAGATAGACGGCCAATACTCGAAGGGGGGAACGTTTTCGCTTTCGCAACCATTTGCTATTTGATTTTCAGAATAAATCGGGATTTTCTGAGAAACTCTGGCTTCCACCTTCCGTGACGCTGGTGTACTCATTTTTTTTTTGGTAAATAACCCAAAGAAAAATCGTGTTTCAGGTTAAGGCAAGCTACTGCATGCAATGTGTCGTTTTAAAAGGCGTTAAGAACTAACGGATCCACATTATTGTTTTGAGCACTGTTAAAATAATCAACAAAGCACGGTTTTCCCTAAAATAAATAAATTTAACTCCATAAACAAGTACTGGGATGAGAATTCATCGTAACAATTTATGCTTGGATTAAAGTGTTATATGATAAGACGTATATCTAGACAGATGCAACATAAACGGGAAAGGAGCGAAGAATGTTTATCTGTACTCGAAATACTTGGACATAACGTAATTCCTAGGTGATTTCGTTATGTTTCATGATTGGGCGAGATGAACCCACTTTCAACTGTGATTGGCTGGCATGGACGTCACTAAGATGAGCGTAGTTTATTTATATAGGCTGAGCTCACTGCTGAGCTATAATAGAGCCCAGGCGTCGGGACGAGTGTGTGTGGTGAGCGGTAGCGGCAGCGGCGGCATTTGTGATAAAACTTAAAAACAGATCGACCAAGGCGAACGTTTACAAGATGAGACATGCAGCACCGGCCAATGAAGCTAAAGAAACGACTTCACTCCCCGTAACAGACTTGTACAAAATATGTACCAACTGCGAGAGGCGCATTAAAAAGGTGAGACGGGTTTATAAACAACATTAAATATCTTTGTCAGCAAATACTTCAATATCTGATTCAAGTATTAGATGTGCAGGCGATTGCTGTGAAGAAAAATAACATTTTTGTTATCATTCTGGAGCTCCGTTTTCTATTTTCGGGTCTCGTTTTTCTAACTTGATTGTTAAAAAAGAGACATTGCTTTGTTGTGTTAAGGTGATTTCCTTTATAGTCTATATTGACAGGTCACGTTCATTCATCGGCATTAGTCATTCGCAATGCGCTGCGGGAGTATTGCGGCCGCACCGTGATTTATCCGATTATACGTAAAATTACGCGTCATTTTGCGCAGCTTTTCGTGCCTGCTTGTCATAACCCAAATACCTTATTGCAGGCACCGTTATTTCGCGATGTTCTCGGCGGTGTTGTAATGGAAACGCGCGGTGCCCACGGTAGCCGGTGCGCAGGTATCGGATCACCGCTGCCGTCTGGCCGCTTTCTCTGTTTACTGAGCAGATTCTGCCGCTTTCACCTAATATCGCGCATAGCTCCTAGGAGGGCGTGTGAGCTCAGAAAACGGATTGTTTGCAGAGTGAAGCAGCCGGCTTAATATTTAGCAGTGTCAAAGCCGGGCGACTTTCAACGTAATAATCCTCGCCGCTGCCTCAAAGAGTCCAGATGGAAAATTTCAACCAAATTCAAGGCAGGGAGAAATGTTAGGCTTTAATAATAACATTATGGTGTGTCCAGTTTTCAGTCGTGGATCTTCCTGTGATTGTGAACAGAAATATGGCCGACTGTTGAATTACTTTAGCAAAACTCTATGTGGGTCACTTCACAGGAAATTGGAGTGAGAATTCCAAGACCTCTAGGAAGCGGACCAAGCCGGTTTATTCCTGAAAAAGAGGTATTAATCTTAATATTTGTCTTAAAAAAGATTATATAGAAGTTGTGGTCTTATATTGGTGTAAGATCCAGTTCATAAACTTGAATATTTTTTGTGTAATTATGTCATTTCACTTGCTGTAACCAACATCCTTTGTGGCTCTTTACTAGATACTCGAGGTGAGCAAATTAGATTCCAGGACACAGTTGATATTTGAGGATTCCTTCGCTGCCCTGGGTCGCCTGGACAACATCTCGCTGGTGATGGGGTTCCACCCCCAGTACCTGGAGAGGTTCCTCAGAACACAGCACTACCTGCTACAGATGGATGGGCCCTTGTCTCTCCATGACCGGCACTACATCTGCATCATGGTAGGAGGGCGAGGGCCCACTCCCGCCTCCCTCGACGGGCCCGTTCGCCGCATTAGTCGTTTCGGTGACCGCGTCTCGTTTTCTGCTTTCAGGCAGCCGCACGACACCAATGCTCATACCTGGTGAACCTGCACGTCAACGACTTCCTCCAGGTGGGAGGAGATCAGAAGTGGCTCAACGGCCTGGACGACGCTCCGCAGAAGTTGCAGCTGCTCGGAGAGCTGAACAAAGTGCTGGCTCACAGACCGTGGCTCGTCACCAGGGCGCACATCGAGGTATGACATCATGAGGCACGGTGCTGGCGGCGAGGTTTTGCTGAAGCAGAGACCGGTCGCCGTGGTTTCGGACCTGGCTGCAGTTGATCAGAGGGGGCTGACGGCTTGCGAATCCGTTTCTGTCTAGCAACTGCTGAAGGCTGAGGAGCACAGTTGGTCTTTGGCCGAGCTGATCCATGCTGTGGTTCTGCTCACACACTATCACTCTCTGGCCTCCTTCACCTTTGGCTGCGGCATCAGCCCTGAGATCCACTGTGACGGGGGTCACACCTTCCGGCTGCCGTCTGTCAGCAGCTACTGCGCCTGCGACATCGCCAACGGCAACGGGGCTGTGGAAGAGGTGTTGGGAAACCACCAGGTGAGCACGTGGTCCTTCACCGCGATTTTATTCTTCGTTGTGTTAAATGGAGGACAGCTGTGGGCATTATGGAATTGCAGGCTGAAACCTGCTTGATAGATGTTTGTGCTGTGGTGAGCGTAGCGCAGGTCTTGTGGTCTGATCTGATTGAGTGTTTCTTTCGGGGGCGGGGTGTTTAGGAGGCTTCTTGTGAGGTGGAAGCCCTCATGGAGAGGATGAAGTTGCTACAGTGTCGGGATGAGGAAGAGGCCAGTCAGGAAGAGATGGCCACCCGTTTTGAGAGAGAGAAGACTGAAAGCATGCTGGTGGTCGCAGCAGGTATGCCCCTTCAGCGCCGTGTAAGTGGAGCAGCAAGAAGCATGAAATATAAATGCTGAAAGCAGCAGATAGAAGTGTAACAGGTGCCTGGTGCGTTTGCCCCCCCGCCCCCACCGCTGTTAGATGCTTGAGCATGTGTGATGTTTGTTTACAGAAGAAGAGGAGACATTTCTATCGAGAGACATTTCCTGCCACTTTGAGGACCTGAGCTACGGTTACAAAGATTTCTCCAGGCGTGGGGATCACGTGCCCACTTTCCGGGTTCAGGTACGGCTCTCGGGACTTGAAAGGAGCGACGATACGCTTTGCCGATCAATATGGGGAGGTCTTATCTGGGAGGGGGATTTTTATATGGCTTTTTATAACGACACCCACATATTCTCTCCCTTGGGCCGTCTGTGTTCTGTCCTTCCTACTCACTCACAGGGGATGTGGGGGGGGCTTAAATTAGTGGGTGTAAACCTTCCTGTTGACCTTCGGACCAAAGATAAAACCGCTTTTTTGCTTTTGTTCCACTGCCCTCTGACGAACATTTAGCAGCAGCTAACGTGCTTCAAACCAGTGAAACCTGTGTAAGATGCTTTAATTTTGACTGTGTAGATATCCTTAGATGTGCCAGGCAGCTTTTACTCCTTGATGTGTGTATATAACCCTGGTTTTCACACCAGTGTGGCCTCACTGACTGCTCCCTGCAGGACTACAGCTGGGAGGACCATGGCTACTCCTTAGTAAACCGGCTGTACCCGGACATCGGGCAGCTGCTTGACGAGAAGTTCCAGATAGCCTACAACCTGACGTACAACACCATGGCCACACACCGGGACGTGGACACCTCCATGCTGAGGCGGGCAATCTGGAACTACATCCACTGCATGTTTGGCATCAGGTCAGCAACCTGAACACCAGGCACTACTGGGCGAGCAGGAGTAAACGCCGAGATCGGGAACAGTCCATTTACGTGATGCCGTTAAGCGCTGGATAGTCAGAGTAGATGCAATTTGCGGCAGATGTTGTATTGTGTATCCTGCACTTAATTCATCCTTCATCTTCTGCGCTGTCGTTTTTTTTTTCCCCCTCCTGCAGATACGATGACTATGATTATGGAGAGATCAATCAACTATTGGACCGTAACTTTAAAGTTTACATCAAGACTATGGTCTGCAGTCCAGAGAAGACCACAAAAAGAATGTATGAAAGCTTCTGGAGACAGTTTCAGCACTCCGAGAAGGTGTGGTTTCGCTCCAGCACAGGGCTGTTTTCGTCGTTGCTTCTTATTCTTGCTGTGGGGGGGGGGGGCATTTGTGGTTTTGCTGTTGGTCGTAACACAGTCCAATTGTTCTTCTCTAACAGGTCCACGTGAATCTGCTTCTTATGGAAGCTCGTATGCAGGCAGAGCTGCTCTACGCTCTGAGAGCCGTCACCCGCTACATGACATGAAGTGTTGGGGGGGGGAAAGAGGGATTTTTTTTTTTGTAAAACTTTTGTTTTAGGATTATTTCTATTATAACTACTAGTATTATCACTTTGTGCTCTCATCGGACATGAAAGGAGCCTTGAATGTGATGCAGAACTGAATGGTGGATGCTGGAAATGACCATCTGGAACCAGCAGCCAGGTAGCCCCTCCTGGGCTCCTTTGTAGTGCCAAAACACTCATGTGAGGGGTATCTGGGCCAACCATCCATCTGCGGGATGTTATCCTGGGTGGGCTGGGGGGGGGGGGTCCATAGTGCTGTCATACTTGCAGGTGGCCCCTCTGCGTGTATCATGAAAACATTGTAGCTTCTGAACCCAGGCCAGGCCGCATCGTGAATCCGTGTCCATAGTCTTGCATTAAAAGCTGACTAAGCAGTGGCAGAGGTGGGGTGGGTGTGGGAAGCTGGAGCCGCCAGCGTCACCCGGCTCCTTCAGGTGCCTCGGCGCAGCGCGGTAGCTGTAGCAGCCGCCGCCGCCGGTCTCGGGTTGGACTGCGGTAGCGCACCATTGAGCCGTTCGTGTAAGCTAACACGAGTGTAAGGTAAAATCTGAGCCTGTGCGTGGTTTACTGTACCGAACCACGAAGCTATTTAGCGATGCTCTCGTATTTTACCTATAGCCTCGTCTTCGGTGTTGCAGAAGTCTGATGGGACACCCTAGAAGGGAACCGAAGACGTGATGCTAGTTTTCTGTTTTTGTTATGGGGGGAGGGGGTGGAGCTCGGTCCATGTAAAGGGTCTTCCTTGTGAAAGTGCTTCCTTTGTCTAACCCTCGCTCTTTAGTCTCCCGTGTCTTTCCCCCCCCAATTTGAATATACATACCTCTTTGTGAGCAGAGCTGCTCTATGCTATCACCAGGACTGCAGCATAGGGAAGGTTGTTGTTTTTTTTTTTTTCCTTCCTCCAGTTATTTGTCTGCAGCTCAGCCAGACAACATGCTAGTTCTGATCTAACCAGTATATATAGCTTTTTAAGGACCAGGAGTCCCGTGTTTGTTTACTTAACCAGTGAAATGCTGGACTTGGCAGTCAATTGAAATGAATGCTGTAGCTGAAAGATTGAGAAAAGTACTTATTCAGTATGCTTTTAAGAACTGTAGAAGTCTGAGATGGCTGCTGGCATTTTTATATAAACAATAAAACATTTTCAATATATTTGAATTCAGACTTAGTTCTCTTCCATTGTGTAGGTGAATTCCATTCACATTAGCTCAGAACTGTTTACAATAAAACGTTTGTGATGCAACACGAAAGCACTGAATTTCACAGACATTTGAAGTGTCATTTTGGGGGTGTGGGGGGGGGGGGGATTGTAAAAGCTTGTCCTTGTTTCATTGAGTTTGGCATCCCGATATTCAAATAGTTGGATTTCACCCTATGGGCTTTGTCTTGGAGAATGGGCGTCTACTGTTCTCTGAATCTAAAGAAACTGTGTTGTGGAGATTGTAACCATATCTGAGGCTCAGATGGTGCGTGGGATTGTGGGTGTTAAATACGGTTGCAACCATTAAGACATGCATTGTATTTGTACACAAGACATCAGCAATGACAATGACAGTTTTTCCACCATTTTCTATATAAATCGAAATTATTCAATGTCAGTACCTGCTATTCAGTTTGTATCCAGCTTATTAGGTTCACTGCATCTCTTTCATTGTGTTTATAGTCTCTGGGGATGTTAGTGAAGGGACTCAAACGTGGGGAAAAACTGCACATCTGATATTTCAGTGTGAGGGAAACAAAGCCAATTTCATAAGGACTGTAGAATCTCATTTAATGTAGACCTGGTGAAATGACCTTTAAAAGCACGGGCAGAAGGTAGCGCTGACCTGGCGCCGCCATGACGGTAGCGTGGGCCGCAATGCTCTGCTCTCGATCTGGTCGCTGCAAAGTTCTGTTCTCACAACTTCGAAATTCCTAAATTGGGAAAAGGATCTAACACCATCAACCCAAAAAGAGGTGAATGACGATATATGTCTAATACCTTCCGATATGTATATTTCATCAGCCTGTCTACATGCTGGATTGCATATGGAAGCCGTCTCAGAAGAGCCTTCTTCCTACAGTCTGGTCCTCATAATTTTTTAAATGACAGTTTCTGTTGTCTTAGTTATTTTATTATTGGAATGTAGGGCTTCAAAAAAATGTATCTAAGCAGAAAGCTGGTGACCTTTCCCAACTGGTGTTTTCTATAATCGTATTACTAATATTACACTGTTGCTCCTCTGTGCCTCAGTCACTGTTCTTTCCCATGTTGATGTAATAAAACTTTTTAAAGGTTTCGGTTGTCTTCGAGTTTTTTGTGCGGTAATTTATATTATGTAGGGCAGTCATTCAGAGACTGGGCTACCATGCATCCATCCATCAATTGTGGTTCTGCGCCATCCTTTTTTTCCCAGAACTGTGTCCAGGATTGTGGTGAGCCTGGATCCTAACCGAGGAAGCGCACGGCCTGACCAGGGTATTTCCTGGCCAGGATGCCAGTCTGTCACAAGCTCCCAATGAGGGCAATTTAGAGACACTGATCAATCTAAACCACACATCTTGTGGACTGTGGGTGGAAACCAGCAGATCAAAGTGGGCGAACTGTATGCACGAATGCAGAACTGGGGTCGGAATACAACCCACAATGCTGGAGGTGCAAGTTCAGCGTGCTGCACACTGCACTGCAGAGTTGCACAAAAATTACCATGACGGGACTGCGGCCACGCCTACATTTACTTCTTTCCTCTTGGACTTCAAAGGAACATACATTCACATTGCTCTGATTCTGAAGTGCAACATTGGATTCGTCATCTGAGAGGATCCGCCCACGTGTAAAATGGACGAGTCACGCCACGGGTACGGCAGCCAATCGTGAGGCTAGGATGGCACGGTGAGTGGCTCCCAGGTCCCCACCTGCCTCTGGATCCTGTCCTGCAGCCGCAGCGCCACAGGAAGGAATTCGCTGTCCCAGCATCTCTGGTAAAAGATGCCAACTTCCTGTCCGGCACCTTCTCTCCTGGTCCAATGCAGCATACGGTCTTTGTCTATTGATAGGAAAGAAATAAAAGATCTATTGTTCGCTTCAATACATACGTTGCACATTCACTAGTTTCGCAGGGAGGGAAAATACTGAGTAAACCTGTTAATGTACCCTGCAGTTAAAATGCTGTTTGCAAAGGGTGTTTATAAAGTCTTAACCATTGAAATGTCGAAACTGTTTTCAGGGCATGCTGATGTAACTAAAAGTTAAAAATCCGGAGGGCTGCATACAGCATTACATCACAGAACGGGTTGGACAGGACAGACTCCTGTAACTCGGTTGCTTAGAAATAGAGGAGGTGTCCATTCGGACCGCGTACTCAGGTAGCGGGAGAGGAGGCGCAGCAGCGAGCGGCAGTGACTCTCCCCGAAGCCGAGCGCGCCGCCGTCCTCGCTGCAGTTCCACAGCGCCTGGCACGCTAAGCTGGCCAGCTGCCAGTCCAACGGCCCCCAGTCCCGCAGGCAATCCAGCAACCTGCGGGGGGAGCCATCATCAGTGGTACCCTCATGGATTCCCTTTGCGGCTGATATACTTAACAGCAACAACCACAAAATAAAGTGAATAAGTTATAAATCTTACGTCTATCATTGTTAAGTACTTCAGGCATATTATTATGACCATTATAATTACAATTAGAGAGCCATGCACATGCCGTGTAAGCTCCATGTATTTTGGGCTTAACTGCAAGTTGCATGGTTTCCGAAGTTTTACATTTAAAGTTATATATTCGCTTAGCGAACAGCTCAGCAACTCGTTAGTGCTCACTGGGATTGATGGTATTACTCATTTATAGCATTTATTTATTTATAGCCAAGTAGTTAAGATGGTAGTCTTATGATCCAAGGGATGCCCATGTGGGTTTGAATCCCACTCACAGTAAAATGTTTGCTTACTAGCGCCTATTGCTGAACAAGTAGAATATTCCACTAACAACACATTCTGGGTTCGAATTCCCGGGGAAGACAGACTGCAATCTTTCCATCAACTTTAAGTTGTTTTGATCATCAGATAAATGAATAAATGAAACTCTTACAGAGTTTTAAGGTACAACAGTGGCAGTCTGGGAATATTAAGTGTGTCTAATTAATCAGCCCTCGGGGTGTCAGAGTAGGTGTATCTATACTTGATGCCAGGGTGTTGGGCAGGTGTGTCTTCACATTTCCTAGTTCAAGTGACTCATATCTGATTTATTGCCTTAATGTGACACATATCACTTTTCAGGGCTGTGTGGATACAGAAATCCAATCGTTTCAAATCAGATTTGCGTGAGTTTTGTATGTGGCCCTAGATAGGATACATATAGTATCTGATGCATGGCCATACAACGTTAATAAGAACAGTCAGATGGGAATCCACGTGGTTCTTCGCCTACACGCATGCGTTGAGTGCTGTCGTCATCAGCCAGCACCGACAGCGCAGCAATACAATAGAGGAGAGCCGCAAAAACAGCAAAAGCTAGCCTGCTCTACCCGATCATGTACAGCCGACAAACTGTTCGCTGTCCTCCAGAGCAAAATCCGATGCACACGTCAGTTACCAGCGCGTCCATTTTGTCGGTGTTAAAACAAGGAGTCGTCTCACAAATCTGACGTTTTATTCCGCTGTCGGTGATGCAGATGACTCGTACAAAAACATATCAATGTGTGTCATTTCAGAGGACAGATGCGTTCACATTACAGTTAGATACAGGTCACTTGTAATTATGAATGTAAACAGTCAAGATCTGAACAAAAAAATTGGAATTGAACGATTCGGCTTATATTGTGAATCTAGCCAAAGGTTCCCACCCCCCCTGACTCGACGTCGGAGTCTCATCCTTGCTGTTGGTGACTGGGCGGCTCTGATATCTGTGGCTTTTATCAGGCCTGAAATTCTAAAGCCAGTCACACCAACTCTAATCCTACTAAGGGCAAAAAAAAAATCCTCAAAATTTTAGGAACTGCCCAGAAATTACATGCGACCATGTTGACATTTTGCTTATATTGGGTGCACAGAGCATGAGTACATTGTATGTTCTTAAGAAATGCACGTGGTGTTGTACTAGGCCCACAAAAATGACTGCATGATGAACCCAATCTTTATGCGAAGTCTAACAGGCTGAAACAGGCCGACAGGGGTCTCTTGAGAAGAAAGGCTTACTTCTGCACGACGCCCTCCTCCCTGAGGGCAGCTCTCAGCCTCTGGTCCGTAGAGAGATTGGTGAGCACCCCGCAGCAGGCGTAACACAGGTCCTGCCGCTTTGAGTCCAGCAGAGCCACTGCAAACCGGTGAGCTGTGTGAGGGGGGGGAAAAAAAAAAAAAACGAAAAAAAAAACAGTGGTGACAAGATAGCACTGTGGCTTCCCGCAAACTGGGACCCTGGTGTGTGGTGAACAGAGTGGGAATTCCTGCTCGAAAGGACACAGAAACATTGTTTTATAACAAAAGTAACAAGGACACATTGTCTAGAGGGGTAAGGAGAGAGCGTGCGGACAGCCCACGTGTGTCTAACACTGACTATACTTTCACGGTAACGTTAATAAAAATGCGCTAGAATCTGCCTCTGTTTTCTACCTGGTATTTACTCATAATAGGCAAGTATTACTTTTTATGCATATCTCTCTCTTCGTTTTACAGTTTGATTAGGGTTGATGGGTGAGGGTTGGCCACCTTTCTGACGTAGCACGAAGTCCCGGACTTCCTGAGAGCGTGAGATGTTCCCCAGGACACACATGGCTTCCAGCACGACATCCATGTTGGTGCTCAAGAGCTGCTTCAGCATCACTGTGGGGTCGGGCGTGGGGAAGGGTGAGGAGGGTATGGTGGTGAAGGAGCTTCAGCAGAAATGGTTTTGGGTTCTAATCATCCCTAGCTACTGGCCCACCCTTTAGCATTGTAATCAGAGAAAAATGGCCAAGTAGTCTCAGATTCAGGGTTATTCAAAACGCACATTATGAGTCATTCTGAAACCTGAACACGAACCTCACAACCAGAATGACAGGAGACATCGTTTGTGTCAATGACAGAAAGTTGTTTGAGGTCATAAAAAGGCCTGGTTTGCTCACAGATCCAAACGGAAAGACGTACAGCGAGCGAGGAGCAGCGGCTGTGCCCTCAGCACGGAGCCGTCGCTCTCGTAGAAGGACAGGTTGTTGACGGCGACGGTGGTGTTGATGACGACCTCCTCGTGGCCCTCAGAGAGGCTGCGCTCTGTAAAGTGGGGGGGGGGGGGGGAACAAGGTAAGCGGGGCGATAAAGCCACCAATTCTGACAGCTGCAGAGCAGAGGAATCCAATTAGAAACAAATGCTTAGCAGGACATAGCAAGAGTGACGAACAGAACATAGAATCCCATGAACTATAATGCTAATTTTGCAAGCTGCGGATTCTTTTGCGGCCACTAAGGCCAAGGTCGGGGTTGTCATTCCTCAAGTTACGGACGAGTGTCACTGAGAAAGAACTTCAGTATCCCTGGAGACTATAGTACAATTAACAAAGAAAATGTAAAAATAAATAAAAGAGATCATTAAATGATATAAGAGGCAATAAAAACAATCACGCAATAAATAAAGACATTAACAGCAATGCGGAGTTGCGTGCTGTCCTGCATTTTTGAGCCACAGCAGCAGTGTGGTTAAAGTGTCACAGAACCGTCAAGTTAAGTCACACATACGTGGAACTTACTCACCCTGTACTCCCTCTTCACTAGCCACTTGTGTGTAACATTACCAATATGTACGTTTTATATGAAAACCATTTCTTGATGCATAACTTGCGACAAACAAGAAGGTGCGACCATGGGTCCGGGGACATTTCTAGGAAAAGCATTTGCATTTCAAGCGGAAAGTGAAACTTTAGCATTTCTTGCAGTTAGGATCAGACAGAAGTACGTTGTAACGAAGGTCAGGTGTGAAATCACAAGATGAGAGTAAGACGCAGCTTACAGAAGCTAAACAGGCAACAGTCAGCTCACAATCAGGCCTTTATCTTTAAACGAAATGACAGAGAAAATGTATAATAGAATAAAATGCAAAGGATTTGTAAATTCTTCAGCCTATGAAAAAAGAAATCATGACATGATTCATGACAGGAAATGCAAAAAAGAAAAAAATTACATGATGACGGGAAACTGTAGATGAGCATCTCGTGGTACACGCCAGTAATGATTTTAAAAGCGTAGATATATTTGCATGGCACATCGCATTCTTTGTTTTGACACCTCGCATGAACCGCAGATGTACAGTACATGCCATTATGACTGTGAGTCAGTTTCAGTGACTGGAAATGCCTTTTCATCACGGTATTTTCAGTGTTTTCTGCCTTAAACCGCAAGGCCTGCTGGCTAATGTCACCGGGCGATCAAAACAGGATATCACCAGCTGCGGTGCCTCCAAGCCCGCGCAGAGGTGACAGAAGCCCGACGGGGCTCTAAGGGGGGAGGAAGTGGGCAGCGTGCAGGGATTCCACCGCCAGTCTCTGCCCGCAGGCTCGATCGATTCCGATTGATGACAAGCCCTCCGGCGGCCACACGCAACCCGTCGGGAACCTCACCGAGAACGTCGAGCAGCGAGTGGACACATGGCGCGTTGTCCACCAGGGCGGCGCCAGTCGTGGGGCAAATGGCCGCGTTGGCCAGGACGCGGGTCAGCTTCGCCAAAACATCCTCCGAGGCGGCAGTGCCCGTAGCGTGGCACGTCTGGAAGAGGGGCAGCAGTGCGTCCAGGAGACTGCTACCCTCCCCACACGTTTCCCGGCGAGCCACGTCACTCTTAGCTGTCAGGTTTCCCAGGGTAAAGAGAATTCGCACCACCAGGTCCTACAGGGAGCGGGATATGAACCAGGTGACATGGTCAGCCTCCGTTTATCTGAGGGGGAAGCGTGACTTGGAGTCATTCTGAACGAAAGTCGCGATGTTTACACTGACTCAGCTTCACTGGCTTTGCTCTCTTGAAATTCCAGTCCTACCTGCACCCTTCCACCCACCCCGGTCTGTATTTTTTCCCCCCAATTTCATCGAGCGGAACACGAATGAGGCTCACACAGCCCTCTGTCGGCTATGCCGGCATGCGTCGGCCCTGGGAACTGGAGCAGAGAGGTGGCAGCATTTTTAAATAGGAAATGTCTTTGCTAGCCACTAACCACTTCCTGTGTCTCCGCATCGCTGGGCTACATGCATGTCATAAAACGAGCCTCTTTTATACAGGCAGATTGGGTTGGAGTCATTGTAACAGTGCAACAAAGGTGTGTTCAGAAAACTAACCCTGAGCGAGCAAACCACAGCACAGCTGCCTGGGTACAGTGTGTACTGTTCTGACTCCAGAGGCTTGCAGACACTGTGTGACAGGCCCCAGCACACCCCAACATCCCCAGCTCACTGCACACGCTTAAATACACCACCAGAGACAGAATGTTTCTGGGCAGGTCATGTGTGCTGAAACCCGACCGAGTGCTTTTGGCTGACGTGTCTGTGGCCTAATTCGACATTGGGGTGGGGGGGAGGGGACATGCCAGAAGGT
>JABFEB020000106.1:840381-858218 GCA_019775895.2 Stomatorhinus ivindoensis | reverse complement strand
GGTGACTGAACCCCCCCCCCCCCCACTCTGTGATCAACGATTACCATGACCCTAACTGGATTATGATACTAACATTACATTAATTAATCAAAATGCTGGTACATATTTTGTTTGTGTTCTATACATGCGTACATAGATGACTATTCTCATCCTCATAGGCAAATCTACTTAATGCCAAAGCGGAATGTTTTTACGGCATGTAGGTCAGCGGTCACATTTTTATTTCACCAGACAAACCTGTTGGTGGCACGGATCCTGAGCAGTTCCTTGTAGGCCGGGAAGGTCTGGGGGAAGCCCTGAAGACAGATACACAGCAGCGCATGAGCTTCTAATGACAGAAGAAGCAGAAGGTCACCTAATGCGAAAGGCTGACACCTTTCAATCTGCACCCAAACTGATCAGAAATACAGAGGACACGAATCCTTAACCAAACAGGCTCCCTGCGAGTATCAATCTGTAACTGAATAACAGTGAAACATAATCTTATGTTCCCTAAGCACATATAGTTCCTATTACAACTTTATAATGTAAAAAAGTAGTAATATTGATAGTTTTTGTACGTTTATATGAAAACCACGACACTGACGTTTTCACCTTAGGTCCTTTGGTATAGATCTCACTCACGAGATGTGTATTTTTACTCCACTAGATGGCACTGCTGTATCAGCCCATCTCATCTATCCCATATAAGAATACAAACCGTGCTATAAACATCAGGCATAAAAATGTGACTCAGTTAAAACAGATCAGCTATCTTATCGGTCAGATAATCAGAAGATCTAATTTAGCAGAAAAGACTACAGGGCCAGGCAAGGCTGTGCATAAAAGAATAGAGGATGACTGCAAACAACGTGAAGGGATTCGCAAAACTCAGCATGCCATAGAGAAGCATGCAACTGCATGCAGGAGCAGCGCATTCCGCAGAAATGCCATCCACAACATTTTTCATTTATGTGTTGGGGAACATGGAATCCAAGGCCTGCAGTTTAATAAACTGTAAGCAATTTTCTCAAATTTCTATTTCAAAAGTCTACACACCACTTATCTAAAGTACAATAATAATAGGTTATAGCATAAACATATATGCAACAAGTTTTAAGACAGAATGCAGTTAGAAAAGTAGTCAGTCTCCATTCAACTACTTCTTTTATCTATAAAACCCAGTCTAGACACTTTTTCTTTTCTTTCTTTTCCACCAAACTTTCCAGGAAATTCTGTTTACCAAGCAGAGCATCAACTTTCTCAAAAGGCACCCTAGACCAAGCAGAGCATACTACACACGCCAGGCGAGGGGAATCTGAGCACCGATTGGCTGGCCCAATAACGTTTCTTTGTTTCGATTGCGTTTTCGGAGACATGATGTCATCTGTCTTCAGGCAAGCTGTGATGGCAGTCAAAACAATGGCCTAAGCTAGCCTGCTGGAGATGCCTTCAAATGAGCCTTCTATTAGATTTAGACTCTCATCATTAGAAGGCTGGAATCGAGAACTGGTCACACAGTGTCGCTTTGAGTATCCACAGAAGTACAGCTCCACATGCAAGTCTTGTTACATTTTCTTTCTGACCGTCTTTGTTCTACGTCTTGGGAGAGGAGAATAGCAGTTAGCATAATGGATGAGGACATCAATTCGCAAACCTTAACGTCGCTGGTTCAGGTTTTAATCAGGGGTCCTGCTGCTGTAGCCTTGGGAAAGGTGATTAATTGGAATTTCCTTCATTAAAAATACAACACTCTAAGTAACTGGGCAGAAAATCAGACATGCTAGATAACATCCAAGTATGAGTTCCCTTTATCAAACTGTAGCTCAGAAATGGCTTCAAAAATTCAGACCACAAGCTTCCGCAGGAATTCAATATGTCACGACTTCTGAGAGGAAAAATATATTCTGCTGCCCTCTGGGTTGTAAGATTAAATTGTTTACAGTGAGATGGGCACCCATAAAAATGCTTTATTACTTCTCTTGGCCAAAGACTGTGGTCATAGGAAATCAATGTATGACCAGGTCTTAATGGTATTCTGGTCCTCCAGGGTAAAGCTGAGATCTGAATAGAGTAGAGCAACCGAGGGGCGCTTTGGGCTAACGCACATTACAGGAGGTGTCAGAATCGCTGTCTCTCACCATGAGATGCAAGGCAATACCGACTAGTGCACTGACAGAGCTGGAATCTCCTCCACCCAATCTAAATGTATAAAGAGGCACCAGACATGACAAGACCAGTAAACAGCTATACCTAGTTTCCTTTTTGGAAATAGGTAGGAGCCAGGTAAGGCTGTGGCTACCTTAAGAAAAGGCGGCACACGGCAGCGCCCTCCATGGAAACCCTTATGAATCGCTCGGGTCTCTGGGTATCGTGCAAGACGTACCTTTCGGTCCCAGGTCTGAGGGGAGCGGCTTTCTCACATGAGGACAAAGAGGGGTCTCCCTTTTCACACACCCAGAAATCAGGAGTTCCATCTTGCTGGGTATTTGATCTCAGAGGATGGCCTGGTTTATATGAAGGATCAGAGTCATGTTTACCCAGAAGAGGAGGAAAACTGCATATAACCGCAAAACGTACTGGAATGGAACCACTCAACAATGTATATGGATGTAAAAAAAATTTTTAATGCAGCGATTGTGGTGTTAAATGAAACAGCACTGCTTAGTATTAATGATTTAAATTATGCACCCTCCTCAGCGATCTCTCAAAGAAACAAAAGCTCCCGCCCGCTTACTGTGCGCCGGCGGTCTCATCAGCGGCCGCCCCCTCGCGGGATTGGCTCTGACCAAACGGGCCCGCCCTGCGCTGCCCGTCCTGGGCAATTGGGGATTGGTGGGGGGTGTGGGGGTAGCAGGAGATAATTCTGGGGAATCACGATCACCGTCCCCCTCACCTGGGAGTGGCGGCATTTGGGGTCTCTGTTCAAAGAAAAAAAAAAAAGAAGAAAAAAACTTTCAAGACAGAGTCCCATTCCCAGAATCCCATGCTCTATGTCATGTACTGCCTACATGGGGCGAGAGAAGCAGCTTGCACATACGTATTCCAGTGGGGAGAGACGTTTGCCCGATCCGGGCCTCGAATCAGACTCTTCGAAATGGCAAGCCTCAAGACTGAAACACAAAGACCACTTATAAAATTCAAGCATGCAGCTGTGCTCTGACATTAAGACCGCACGTTAAAAAGAACATACTTTTTATATAATGTTTTTCCGAAACTCAGTGAGGAATATTTTGTTGGGTTGGTGCTGCTAGATATGTTTATCTGTTGGTTGGTATTTAGCAGTGCTCCCAAAATTTCAGACATTCAGAGTATCTCAGCATAATACTGGATCACTGCATCTTCTAAAGTTCAACACAATTACAAAATAATCAACATTAGTTACAAGGGCGTAGATTTAATTAAGTATGGGCAGTAAGGAAGTGTTCTTTTGATACAGCCTGATTTATTGGTAAGACTACTTGAGGGGACACAAACAATGTAGCATTATGCTATTACTTACATATTAATTAACCACAAATTAAGTGTTAGTTACAAACTGATCTCATGTTAGTTCATTAATGTATCATGATGCATCTTATCTCAGGCAGTTACAATATTTGTTACTATATCTGTAAATTATGTAAACCTCTCTGAACCACTGAAGGAACCACTGTGGGAAGAGATAATGAGAAACACATGTAAAATAATGATCTCATGATTGTTCATCATTAATGAACTGTGATGCATCATTTATCCCAAGCAGTCATTATATCCGTTAATTCCTTAAATCGTAGTGAACTACTGAAGGAACTACTTAGGAAGTATCGAACGAATAAGTCATTAACAACACAATTTCAATACTGACGTCATGTTTATTCATCATTAATAGACCATGACATCTTTCATCTTAAGTAGCACTTACTTGTTCATGATTTGTACTTCAGTACTAACTGAGCTATTACTAAGTATTTGTAACCGTTCAAGTAAAATGTTACCGATTAATTTCTTGGTGACCAAAAGAACACCTAAAACAGGTTAATGCTGACCTGAAAGATGAAGGGGGTCTGCTCTCCAGGGGCCGGCATGGATACTGGCCCAAGAGCCGCCTCTGGTCGTCCTTTGGCGTGAAGGGCCTCTGTGTGTGGACTGTCCTAAGGGATCGGCGAGCCTCGCTCACAATCTCGGCGCTCGTCTTCCTCCCCAGACTCGGACTCATGTAGAAGGGCTTATTGGCTGACATTTTTCGGCTTCAGGAACAAGTTTGTTTGCGTGTATAGGTTGATTTCTAAATTAAAGCATGCATGATTCCTGAAGGAAATATCACATAGAGCGAAAAATATCACATAGAGCGAAACACGGGATTTCGGATTATTTTTTTATATTGCTAGCGGCACTATCTATGTCATTCATCTGTTTTCACACGACATATATATACACACACACACACACACACACACACACACACACACACATATATATATATATATATATATATAAATATATAAATATAATACATCATAATACATATTCTGTAGTTCTGATACCATTTTTAAGCAACCCTTTCCACTAAAATAGCCACGAATCAACATGTGTCAGTAGTGCAAGACTGCTCTGTGTTTTACAAACTAGTGTTCAGGGCTTTAGGGTAGTGGATAGTGTCATTTCAGCCATGTCGGTCTGCGAACAGTAGAAAAACTACAGATATTTTACTTTCCCGATGCGCTCGACGGTTCCAGGCCGGATGTTTCGCTTTCAGTGTGCCAGGCCACATTTTAAATAAGAGCTGTTTTATCAGCTGTCTCCACAAAGATAGACTGTGGCTCCAGTGCAAGAAAGCGAAGACTGGCTTCACAGGTTACAGCCAAAGGCAGACACTGCGCATGCGGGCTCCATCGCCATGGTTTCCACTGTACACAGGTCTCATGATAACAAGTGCTCAAAAACCGCCTTTAGTTACATAACCATAATACTGCTATACAAACTAATAGCATTCTAACATTACATTATGGCTTGCATTTAGCATTAGCTGTCATTTCGAAAATGATGTAAAATCCATATCGTTAGTTAAAATAGAGACACGCAAAATGCATACTAAGTAGAAGGACATAGTAAATAGCTCCTCCGTGAGAAGAGAACGTAAGGTACCTTACCTTGAATTTTTGAACAACTCCGCACTCCCAGTTTCATTTAAGAAATAAAAAAACTAATAAGCCACAATGAAACTATGTGTACAGTCACCATTCAAGCCAATTAGAGACGGAACGCATTAGTTAACTGGTCACCGATTGGCAAGCAATTTTGTCACGTGATACAGAGCCAGTGACGTCACTTGTTTCATCGCGTCTTGGCGACCTGTGAACAGATTTGACTGTCGTGGAAGAGGTGAGTTTATTTATGGTACGAAGTGCGACTGTAAGCACGGGCATAGCCCAATTCATAAAAATGACAATAGCCATATAAATATAATTCACTGTGATAGTGAAGGTTCAGCATTTCAAATGCTTTCAGCTTGTAGAAATAGGGAGTTTCACCCTGAGTGATTTCTTTAGGTATTGGCGGGTGATCACGTGCATCTCAGTCATTTGAGCGCCAAAATGCAAAAGCTCACGTTTTGTTAAATATTTTATTGCACACGTGTATCAACTTAGCGGGTTAGTTCATTATTGAAGGCAGACACCATTTATATGCAGGTATAAAGTATGTTTCTCGTAACAAAAATACATGGTGATAGCAAAGAGGTTGGTAACTGATATGGTTAATCGTATACGGAGGTATTTAAATAGCAACCGCAGGTAGTACAATTTAAGGGCAACTTAGAAGCTAAAATTATAGATTTAAGTTAAAGGAAAGTTATAATATTCCAAGCCTAAACCATAGATTTACGTGATGCACATGGGGACGGAGAGTGTTTGATCTCCAGTTTGGTGAAGTTAGCCTGTGAAGATCTACTCGTTTGCACACTACTGTAAAGAGGCCTTCCCAGAGCTCTGCAGGTAGAACAGGCCAGTCACGTGCCAAAAATCACTATCATTTGCTGTTATTATTTGATTGAATCATTTAAATGAAATACTGGAATCTGCAGTGATCAGTCATTAAAAAGGTTATTTGACAAGTTAGTTCCACTTAAGTACTTTGTTCATGGTGAAAAGTTTGGCCAGCAACATTGATTCAGTTTAATTCCTTCAGACAGAGTGTGGGAACGTATAGTATAGGTTGTCCTCTAGCTAGGCTGGATTGATTTGTGTTTCATTACTTTGAATGGAACAGGCTACAATGCAGTTTGGAGGACCTCAGTGGAATAAATCGCATAGTGTACCTCCTTTGCCAGCCACTGGCTACTTTCAATTTTTCTCTTAATAGCTCAATGCTAAGCTGGTGGAGCTAAAATGGGACTCAGGAAGAAAGCCTTAAAGTCAGTAAATTTGCCTTTATCTGGAACATAAAAACTTGTTTATATACACTGTTCTGCTTGTTTTAAAAGGGAAAAGGAGGAGCTCGGAAATGGGTGGTAGTTCATTATAGATGATGAATCACGGGCGGGTTTTCTTGCAAGGTGGGGGAAAGTGGGGGTGCGTCAAGGGCAACAAAGGGCCGTTTGAAAGCTAAGCGGAAGCAGCTTTCAGTGAGTAGGGAAAAGACTGAGGTAAACTGCCTGCGTTCAGCAAACCATGCACAGCTTTGCTAATGTCATGCATAAGAACATGCTGGACAGTTTTTGTCCTGAGGGCAAAGTTTCTTGCCCCCTGAATTTTTGTGCTGAATTTTTGTGCTGTGAAGTATAACGGGCTTATTGCGAAAAAGATAATGTTGTCATGAAGTAAAAACCTGTTGGACTCTCTGTTTTCTGCCTTTGGCTTAAATCTTTCATCCATTTCCCCCCACCTCTTTTCCTGTCGCTCTGCTTCATTGATGCAGCAGTGAACAGTCAGTGTTTTGCTGCGTGCCATCTACGAATCCAGCTTCTTTTCTGTTCTCAGAACTTGATCTTTCAGCATATATTATATGAAATATGCTTGGTGCAGCATGTCAGAAAATGATGGCTGACTGTGTGTCACCTGGGCAAATAAAGGGAGTTTTACTGTGACATTATATAGATCTAATCAGCAGTTGCCAATGGATTATTTAAAGCCTATGTATTAATTTTAAAAACAAAATCATTAATGAAAAGTATTGAATAAAAGATCAGAATTAGAAAAAAAACATTTTAAGTGGGGGTTAATTTTAGTTGTGGTTAATTTTTACAGACAGGTGTTTTCAGCATTGTTTAAAAATCACATTTTTACTTGGAATGTTTATGGTAGTGGATAATCTGTATTCTAGGACAGCACAGTGGCTGAATGGGTAGCACTCTCGTTTCCAGGGTTGGGAGTTTGAATCCTTCCTCTAGCCTTCCCATACTTTCCTGCTGTGCCCAGACCGGCATGCTACACTTTTTAAAAAGGGGGATATCCCCCCCCCCCCCCCGCCACTGCTTTGGTAAAACATTCAGCTCTATTACTGAGAAAAGTGTGTGCGCCTTGAATGTTGTGCCCGTGTTTCTGTGGGATTACTCCCGGTTTTCGCTCACAGTCAAAAAATATACTCATAAGTTAATTTGTGGTGATAAATTGTCCACAGTGTGCAATGGACTGGCATCCCATCCAGGTCGTCCTGGCCTCACAAGCTGTTCTTCCTGAGGTAAGGTTGTAGGCTCACTGTGATCCTGTACTGCAGTGTTTCCCAATCTGGTCTTCGGGGACCCAGTCATTCCATGTTTTTGCTCCCTTCGAGCTCCCTGCCCGACAGTCTGCATTTTTCCTCCCTCCCAGCTCCCCCAAAAACGTGGACTGTCTGGGGGGTCCCTGAGGGCCGGATTGGGGAACACTGCTGTACTGGATAAGTGCTTTGGAATATGGCTGATATTAAGTACTTTTAAAGGGTATTAGACAGTATTGGCTAATCCTTTTGGGGCCCAGTCCTCTAGCTTCTCAAAACAGCAATAGCTTATTTTTTCGCTGAATTAAAGTTGACCTAGAACTCCATACCACAAGAGGTCACTCTGTGTTCCAAAAAGAGGAAAAAAACACTGGATAGTTTCACCCTTTAAATTTAACCAATTTTGAATAAGATGAACTTTTCCATCTGACATACCATTTTACAATGGTTGACTGACCTCTTTTTTCTAAGATAGATTAGGAATACTGCCAATATCTCAACTGACCTAGAGGCCATTGATCAAAACACACTTCTCTTTCTTCATGTTGAATTGAAATAGGTGGCCCATGAAATGGTAGGTCTTTCATCCGACACATTTGTTAAATGGACACCGGACAAACTGAAAAGCAGCCTGGCCATGTAAACACCACTGCAGAAGATGAAACGGTGACGATGCATCAGAAGTGTAACATGGCCAGAAACACACACACACACACACACCCTTCACAGTCCTTTGCACAACCTGACATTGGGATTTCTGATGGTTGACAAACCTCATCAAGCTCCTAGGGTTTTGCAAAGGTCCATCTGGTTTCCCTGCAGCTGCCTCAATGTGAAAGGCAAAGTTAGAGGTGCCAAGATGGTGTGCTATATAGATATTTTTGCCGCTGTTCATAAACAGCTTTGGAGAGGCAAGCATAAAACTGGTGTGGTTTGTTGAGTTTAGAACTTTTTGGTTGACTAAGATGTACACGTTGAACACTACACGACATACTGGTTAGGTGAATGTTCTTACAAAATGCTCTCTATCAACCCCTACCCTACCTTCCACATTTTAAAAAGTAAAATGTATGAACCATTTTGAGCCTCTCTATTTGGATTTAAATAGCTCTACAGGCTCCATTCTCTTAGATACAAGGATAATCATTGGCTCCTATTGTCACGTGGCCATATCCAATCAGAAGACATCAACAAGGTGCTTTCCACCAATGAGTGCATGCAGACGGATGCTGTAATTTCATTGTCACTAAGGGAGGGAAAACAGAGCTGGGACATTTTTTATCCTAAATGAATGATGTGCCTCCTGTAGTCATAAATGTTTATCTGTTGTCTTAATACATTTGTGGGGATGTTAATGAAGACAATTGAAGTACAAACTAACATACTGCTGTGCTATAAAATGACCCCCTCACTTGAATAAATATGTGCTCGCACAAGCTATCGCCCTCCTTCAAGATGGTGTGTCTCCCTAGCAACCATCCCCTAGTGGACAGTCATAAGCCTCATGACGTGCAGGCTACCATTGAATTAAGGTGAATCAGGGCTTCTTGGGTGCATCATAGTCCACAGACTGCTATATAATGCTCAAAAAATGGAAAAGGGACATGCCAAAAAAATATTCATATTTAAAATCATATTTCTGGTCACTAGTGAAAACAAGCTTGCATGACATCGCTAATCGTTTTTTCTGTGGCACTCAGCAAGGGAGGTATTTTTTGTTCTGGATTATTTCCAAAAATTCCTTAGATTAATTTATTTGATACTTCTTTTATTTGGCAGTCCTAAACAAAGCAAAAAGGAACAGAAAAGGAACAAAATCATTCTATTCTATTTGTACATGCATTTATTGTCAGGATTTGTGCATGATATGTGTTGTCGAAAACAGGATAAATGGGTTATCCAGAGAAAAATGAATTCTATGTGTAACTAAACTGCTGAATTTTCGGAAAATATGCATGGGAAAAATATAAAGAATCGATGTAGTGAAGAAGGGCATGTCGTGATGTGAAAATGAATTGCATTCACATTCATGCTACACGTGTGATGCTTTCTTCAGCTCCTTTTTGCTCTGAGGAGAAGAGGACGATTAGGATATGCTGGAGCAAAACTCATTCCATTCTTTTCTTTGAGACTGGAGTCCGGGAATGATGTTTGATGCTAGCTTTCCTGCACGTGAGCTGGACTTCCAGAGGTTGTCGAGACTGCTAAATAATTCACACAGACATGAGTAATAACTCTCAGATCTAGGTTCTAGAATGAGCTAAGCTGCTCCCGGCTCTATGCTTGGGTTCTCGTGGCAGATTAATATGGCAGAGTTAGAGTGACGATCAACCACAATTCGGGACAAAGAATGACATGTGTGCCCAAATCACAAAATGCTGTGTTCTGTTGCAAATAGCTGAATTTTACAACAGATATTGAAATCTTTAGTAGAAATATTTACTAGGAAATGTAGGTATTTTGTCTCAAGGAATATAGAGCTTGACTTAATGTACACTTTAGAATGCAAGAAGAGAGGCATTAAAATAGTATAGTTGCATTAATAAGTCTTTTTCACACAAATTCATGTTGGAGAGAAGTGCTCTTTATTCCTTCTGCATTGCCAGTTGAAGCTTTTGAGACGTTCTCAAAATGCATACTATTCGCTGTCATCTGCACACCGGACAATCGCAGCTGCTTGTCATGTACATAGTGAAGGGCACCGCTGTTGATCCCCGCAGAGCATCCGTGAGAGCAGCAGGCTATGATCAGCCAAGCAGGGAGCGAGGCGGCGGTAACTTGTGATGTGGAAACAAGAATAACAGCTCGTCAATGACGGACGACACGGCCGCCGGGTGTAATCTGCATGGTTTCCGTGGGAACGGCGGGAAAGGGTCATTGGAACGGAACCCTGTAACGGAGCCTATTTTTACAGGGAGGTCCCCTCGGGCTGTTATGCTGTACAGGTATTTTTCAGAAAGGATTATAAAGAAACAACAAGCCAGTGTATGAAAAAATGACCTCTGGAAAGTCTTAAGGATGTTTACAGAATTTTAGTTGTAGTTGTGTAAATGATTTCTGTTTGATAAACATTTAGTATATGAGGTAAGTTAGCCTGCCGGCAGTGCACATAATTTCAGTGATGTTATTAGTTAAAAATCTTACTTTCCTAAACCTGCCCACAGGTGTTGTTTGCCGAGACAATGCATTGAGTGTACTGGAATGTAAAATACACTTATGCTGTACATGACCTGAAAAGTGATATCTGCCTGTCATTACTCCTTTGTCTCAGTTTTGAGCCGATTGGAGGCTGAGAGAAGGAGAGTCCTGTGACAGTGACGCGGCTTGTGACCGGTGTGACGCGCCTGCTCCCAACTGAATTACATTGTAGTTACACTGAAATCCACAAGCGTTCTTCAGAAAGCTTGCAAAAAAATGGGTTGTATTTTTTAAATATGTGTCTCCAGCTTTCCACACCTCAGTTTGTGAGGTGTGTCAGACACCATTCATTAATGTGTCTATAAAAAGACTTCATTTTTACTGTCCATCTGCCCACACCTTTCACAAACACGCCCGACCGGTTTCACTGTACATAAAAAGCGCATAGCTGGTGACAGGGCGACTAAGTTACTTCAAGACAATGCCTTTTTGCTAGCACAATGGAGCTATGGATGGACCTCTGAAACTGCCTGAAATCCGTTTGGTTTGCCCTTTGAAACACTCTGTTGTACACCTTGTTTCTTCAATTATGGGCGTGTGCTGGATTAGTCAGTAAACACCGTTGCTCAAGCGGTAGTGTGCTGCCAGTCGATCAGCGTGTTACCGCGGTATGCTCCCCCCAGCCTCCCCAGAGCATGTCATTCTCAGCACTGGGTTTTTGTGATTCTCCCTACCCGACATCTTCCCATTGAACCGGAAAGGGCCAACGTGACTGCGGCCTGCAGTATGTATGACTCAGCCATTTCTGCGGTCAGAGCCGTTTGTGATCCAGGGGCACGGGACATAATGATTCTAGTGGTTTGGCCTTGATTGCCTCTGCCACCAGAGCCCCCTTTTAGTGACGTCTGCTAGATGACATCATCAGTGTCTGGTCATGGGTCAGATTGCTGCTGTTATTGAGTTGTCCTATATTGCCTTGTGCTATTCTGTGGTATGTATGGAGCAAGAAAATGAAGTTTACAGTAATTCATAATGGTTGCACATGGCTATTGTCTTGGTCATGAGTGACAGTACTTATTGCCTGGTGTGCTGTACTACCTGCACTGCTTGCCTCTCAATTAATGTCCTACGCTCTTGATGTTGAGCCTCTGGGTTATTACTGATCAGTCCTGGTGTGCCTGAATTTATGAGGTTTTGCACGCATGGCTTCTGTTGGCAGACAACCACCTGGCCACCAGGTATCGATTGCTCAGTGATATGGCATAAATACCATGTGGCCGTTGCGTCGTATTTGTGTTTTGTTCTTACCGCTGGCCTCTGAGCAACATGATCCCGCTCCTGAAGGGGAGCGTATGGGGCAGACAGACGTCTGCAGTAATTCCATCACCAAAGTCACGCAGGGACGGCCCTTCTGTCTTTTCTGTGATGTGTAAGTGTTGCCTGTCATGGCTAAAATGTAAACATGTAAGTGACGGCTGACAAATTCACCATTGCTGTTACTCTGATGATATTATAGGAGGTAGCTGAAATCGGTAATGTTTTATAAATGCTCTTTGCTGTTTTGGTTTTATTATGGTATGTAGGAAATGCATTTATGGAGGCAATATTAGAAACTGGCAGTCAGTTTCTATCAGAAAATGGCTACTACCACCGATTGTGTGGGAGATCAGCATCGCCTTAATGATGGTGGAGTTCGGCAGAGAAATGGCTAGGCCTACATTTGGGGAACAGATGAAATTGGGGACAAGGAAAGAAAGAAATGGAAATAAACAGTCCAGCATTGCCCTTACTTCAGCAACGCAACCCTTCCCTCATCTGCCACAGCACACACTTTTACCCAGCAGTGAGCTGGAGCAAAATTTATGTTCCACATTTAAG
Organism: Stomatorhinus ivindoensis; assembly: GCA_019775895.2. Classification (NCBI taxonomy): domain Eukaryota; kingdom Metazoa; phylum Chordata; class Actinopteri; order Osteoglossiformes; family Mormyridae; genus Stomatorhinus; species Stomatorhinus ivindoensis. Next base: position 845,546 of record JABFEB020000106.1, on the reverse strand, counting down.
CTTCTCTGGCGCCTTGTCGGTTACAGAAAGGGGCGTCTCTCTAGTGTCTTTATTGGTTTGGGGACAGGCTTTGTACTGGCCCAGCAGCATAGCCTGTCATTTACTAATCCCCTGGGGGAGTGAGGCTGCTGTGCCCCCCCGCCAACCCACCAACTGTCAGCGCTAGGTGAAATGCTCCATAAAAAACATTGACCTTGAAGTTCTCCATCGGAGGCACTAATGGTGAAGGGGTCCAGCTGGGGGTGCGGAGAGGAGGAGCGGAAGCCGGTGAATTCTTCACTGCGCTCAGCCCCGCAGAAGCCTCAGTGTCGCCAGCGCCGGGCGTCTCGCTGGCGGGACATGAATAATTTAATCTGTTGCTGGTTAAAAATGCATATCTGCATGGGCCTCACACAATAAGAGGGTGAGCTGTGTGGTAGAGGAGACTAGTTGTGCCGTGTGTGACTGGGGGAAGGAGATACTGTAGTCCACCTCTCACCATGTAGTCATCCAGGAGCAGAAATGCACTGATGATTTTATGGTCAGATCATTCTGAGATGATCTTCCTGTGAAGTGCAGCATTTCTGATGCTCATCCCTTTCACTGATTTATTTTGCCCCTCCGCCACCCCCTCCTTAATGCTCCCTGGCACATGCCCGTGATCTCATGCCATTCATCTTCGGCACCTGAGTCACTGCTTCAAAAGCCGTCCATGTGAAGAGGCAGCTGGGACTAGCTATGGCGGGACCGCAAGGCCTTCTCACCTGTTAGCTGGTTCTCTGTTGACAAATAACGCGCGTGTCACATAAAAACTGATGACAAGGGGACATGAGCCATCACTTGGGAATTAACTTAGTTGGGGGGTGTATCTTCATTGTGCCAGTTGGTTGAATAAAGAAAATAAACTTGTTCAGGAAGATGTATATCCTCTGAAAGGGTAGAAAATTCACATCTGTGAATTCCAATTCAGCTCTGAATGCTCTGTAAGCAGTGACTGCTTGTGATTGTATACCTTTGTATACTTAGTGTGCTTGTTAATGCTTGTTATATACAGGTAACTACCATACAAAGTAAATGTCTGCGCAGATGAGTGACACCAACTATCGAAAGCAGGTGCATCTGCACAGATATGGTTCCTGATCCGATTAATCAATTAACATCCCATCATGCTTAGGATGTATATAATGCTGAGTGACTTTATTTTGGTGGCTGTGTTGTACTACTGTCTTCAGATTTTATGTTATTAAAAATATGTTTTTTCTATGGTAGCAAATAAAATAAAATAATATTATAAAAATAAAATGACTCTGTAATGGCTGTTACCCAAAATATTGACCTTTATTAGACTAGCAAATATAGAAAAGAACGGTCTGCAGGTGCCTTAAAGAGCATGTTTAACATCCTACGTACATTTTGAAGACGCTACTTTAGGATATATACTGTAGCTTATTTTAATTCAGTCCTGTTTTGTATGCTTGATTTTTAGACTGAATATATATTGTTAATAATATTGTCAGTGACTTTTTCGAGTACCGTGTTTCGGCTATATTACACTGGTTGGACTACTTGGAACAGGATGCTGTTTTTTTAAGATCTTGTGTCAAGCAAACTTTACGAAATTGTTGTTTGTTGGCCCTTGACTATGGCTTAAAGTACATATCACTGTATGGACATGCAAACAGTATTGGGCAGAAACCAAAAAAAGGAATGTGTAAATGAAATCTGCTTTGTATGGTAGGGAAGTAATGGCATGAACCATTTTTGTTTTCGTGGGGGAGTTGCCTTTTCCTTTGTATTGTATGTGGTGACCGGGTTGTGTTTTCAGGATGGTGAAGCTGAACGAATCGTGGAGGGATGTGTCTGCCAGAGTGTCCTTTTCTGAATGATTAGACGTGATGCCTGTCTTGTGAATGTTCTGCTGTGCAATTGTCTTAGAAACCCTTAACTACCGAGGCTATCCAGAGTTCCTCAGAATCTTCTGCAGATAACAGTGAATTGACTGTAAAACAGCCCAGCAGGCGTAGGTACAGATCAAGATTGATATTTATTGAACGGGATTAGCTCAGCCATGAGAAGATCATAGTTTATTAAAAGGGAGCATGCTACTCCCAGTTTTAGACATTTATATGAATTTTTATTTAGCAGATGCTTTTGCCCAAAGATACGTACATATGTGCTGTTATGGAGTTGACTAGCCATAAGTCCAGCTAAGCTGAGCTTCGGGTGAATGCCCAGGTACAAGTGTAAGCAGTATTGGAGCAAGAGCTGTACAACATTTTCCAAATATAGCAAGAACTTAATAAGGCTACTATTCAATGACTAGAACGTGCAACGTTAAGAACATTCAGGGAACAGAAGCGTCTTAAGAATGTAAAGACCGGACGTGGTTCGGCGGCTCATTCCACTATCAGGGAACCACACGTGAGAAACATCTGGAGTGGCACTTCTCATGTGGTGGGTGGAGCTCCAAGCAGGGTTTTTCTGCTGACCGAAGAGGGTGAGATGGGACAAAGGTCTTTTTGATGGTGATAGGTGCCTGTCCATTAATGGCTCATAAAGCCAGAACCAAGTACTTGAACTCGATGTGAGCGCCTGTAGGGAGCCACGGAAGAGAGATAAGGAGGGGAGAGAATTTTGGCTGAATGATACCAGACCTGCTGCCACCTTTTGAAGCATGTGCAGTGGTTTGACAGTACAAGCTAGTAATCTTTCTACTGGAGAGTTTCAGTAGGCCTGAAGTGTACATGTGTTCACCCTGTTGTATAAGATTTCCTGTCTGAATGCATGTGATGCTTATACACAGAAGTAACTTCCTCTATGCCAATTTTGCTTTGCAAGCTGTCCAGTGCAAATTGAACTCTAAGGTTTTACCGCAGCTGTATCCTACTACAGCTATATAATTACTAATGTAATTAAGGTTGAGTACCATGTTTAGGTGTACAGCATCGCAAATAATCTTCTAGAACTTGAACATACTTAATCCATGAGTCCTCGTGTGTGTGTGTGTGTATGTGTGTGTGTGTGTGTGTGTGCAGGTATGTATGAGTGTGGATTAGGTCTATATTACATTGTGGAGAGCAAATATCCCCCACGATGTGATAAAAACCTGTTATTGTGATGTTTTGGGGACCATTTCTCTGGTCAAGAGTTGTTAAGATCTCGGAGTTGCTAAAAGCTTATCTAGCTCTGATTTAAAGTAACCCAGGGTTTTAGCTTGCGCTGCACTAGTAGGAAGACTGTTCCATACTCTAACTACATGCTGTGTAAAGAAGTGCTTCCTCAAATTCGTCTTAAAATGTTCTCCCGCTAATTTCCACTTATGGCCACGAGTTCAAGTATTTAAACTAATATTGAAATTTTTGGCTGAACAGCATCCAGACCTGTTAGAATCTTATTTACCTGGATCATGTCCCCCCTTAGTCTTGTTTGCTCGAGGCTGAACAGATTCAGCTCAGCTAACCTCTCCTCATAAGACATTCCTCTAAGACCAGGAATCATTCTCGTAGCCCTACGTTGCACCTTTTCCAAGGCAGCAGTGTCCTTCTTAATGTATGGTGACCAAACCTGCACACAGTATTCTAGGTGGGGTCTTACCAAGGAATTATATAATCATAGCATCACTTCCCTAAGTTCCCTTGACTTATATTTTATTTTATTATGTATCTTACCTGTACTTATAGCCCCTAAGTGTTACTCTTTTTATAGTTTTATCCTTAACTTGGCATCTACAGGCTTACTCCAAATGACATTTTATTGTTTTTATACATTGACATTAAGGGCACCTTATCTGAGACAGGAAGTAGCATAAGGACACACTGCTAACATTAGAATTATCAAACCTACCTGACTAGTAACATTAGACGAGCTTCACAGAACTGAAGTGTGGCCTCATTTTGGCATCCAAAGTAAAGAAGGTACAAGAACGGTAATACTATATTACGGGGACTGTGATAAATGCAACTGCCGAACTCACTGTTCTGACTGCCTTAAAAAAGTAAACTTTCTTTTCTCAGATTCTACACATATGGTGGTGTGTTCTTTATGCTATGACAATTTTCTTAAAATTAGATTAGAACGTCACAATGCTTACAATATCGTATTATCTTGCAATATATATCATGATATGTAACGCCAGATTCTTGCAGAGACACATTCCTACTAGCTAGGTATGACTACTAAAGTGGTCACTGCATGCATATGCACAAGTATACACACCAGTCATAGTATCCACTTGTGTAACCTGGCTTATTGATTGTGTGGATCTCAGTTGCCTGACTTTCATTGGAGGAATAACTCGCATAGATTCATGAAGCTTGGGTAGTCAGTTCAAGCTTTCCTCTGGTGGCGCCTCATTCTGGACAGATGAGTGGATGCTGGGCTGCCCCACCCCTCGTAATTGGCGGGTTACGAACATTACCAGGTTATTTCAGTCTGACGGTCAAAGTAGACGGTGTTACTTGTGGTAGAAGTATGCAGAGGAATGAGTCTGATTCGCTCACATTGGTAGCACAAAAGCTTCCACTATTCGTTTGAGCTTTAGATTCGGAGCTATACCATTGACCTGTTTTGGAAAAGGGGCTTTTTTTTGTTCACAAATCCCAGGTAAGGTTACAAATTATGAACAGCTGCCATGTTGGCCTTGATTAAGTTGGCGCCAACATGTAGCCTCTCTTCTCGCTTGTCTAGCTTTTGTAGCTGTGACAATAGGCAACGTGGGAAGACTTCGATGCAATCTACACGTCTTCTGGATCATTAGATTCTGCATTTCACTGCTTCACAGTAACATTAGCTTGTCATGGCCACTGAGGCCTGTGACCCTCTCTAACAGCAACCATCATTACCAATCTCATCATTATGAAGACACATTAATGGATTTAAATGAATTATTATTACTTGGGAATTTTTTATTAAATATAAATTCAACTACCTCTTTGGCGGACTATTATGGGATAAGTAAGGTGGGTGTGCCAGGTGGAGGCTGATTGGTTACCTGTAAAGGTTAAAAAAGGTTCATTCTTTAAGGTTACGTTCATACTAGGAAGACTGGGAGAGATGGTGGTGCAGGAGGTAGTGCTATCGTTCGGCAACTGTAGGGTTGCAGGTTCGAGGCCTGGTTCCTCCTGACCTCATCAAAGTGTCCTTGAGCAAGACACTGAACCCCCAATTGCTCCCGGTATGCAGGTTGG
>JABFEB020000106.1:827305-840281 GCA_019775895.2 Stomatorhinus ivindoensis | reverse complement strand
ATGTAAAGCGCTTTGGAATAAAGCGCTATATAAATGCAGTCCATTTACCATTTACTATTTACAAAAAAAGACAATGAAAAGCCCAATGCATCATACTGCATTTAAAAAAATTTTCGCATGCGTTTCTCTGCATTTTCATGTCACGCTTGTCCACGTTCTTGTGTGTCTTTAATGTCATTAAAGTTTTTATTGTTGCATTGCATTACGCGTTTCTATGATTGTATGTGATTTTCCTCAGTATTTGTGGGGGAAAAAGAGGGAGTAAAAAAACCGCACTTTTGAATAATGCGTTTGTATCCATTTTTCACTGCAATGCATTAGTGGGAACATCATTCATTGCTTTCTATGCAATACATGATATTCTAGCAAATCGCAGAACCTGCACGTTGGTGAAAAGCGCATCGCGCATAGTGGGAACGAACCCTAAAACCCACGGAGCATTCTGTGTTTATTCAGGCAGCCTGTGTTCCTTGCGTCATGGGTCCCCTCCTGCGTTCTGCAGGGGTCAGGTGACTCATCAGATCACTGTGGATTCTTGTGATAGGCCTTCTGTAGAGCCTCCTTCACAAAGACATTGGAGGCTGCTTTTCCATTTATTTTTTAAAAGCGGGAGAGCCTCATTTTAACAGGTGGGGAAGAGCAGAGTGACACATCCTGCATAAACACTCAGAATCCTGCCTCTGGTCCTGTGAGATGGTGGGTGGGAACATTCAGTATGTTTCCGTGCAGACGCCGCAGAGCCGACCAATCAGCAGATAGCAAGAGTGCATGTCACCCGGCAGAGTGCTCAGGAGCGCGGTCTAGCTGGCACAGTCCGTCTTCAGAGACGGTGTGGAATGGGAGGAAAGCTGCTGGACAAATGGGGGAAGTGGGAATTCTTTTTCTGATGCTTGGGGAGAGGTTAAATCATAGATTTCTCATTATGCTGTGTCACCTCCCTGCACCCACTCAGCACAGATTGCAGAAGATTGCAGATTGCTGGATCATCTTCACCCTCCCACGCCCTGTGGTTCGGTGGAGCCTTGCACGATTGGCTGGACTCTGACAGCCTGACCACAGAGCTGACTAATGGGCCACGTGCAAATGTTATCTTTGAAACTTTGTTTTTTTTTTTTTTTTTAAGTGAATGCATTATCCTGTAAAATTATCGGTGATCAATGACTTCCAAAACAATTCAAGTAATATAAAATGCTTTCCTGTCCTCTGTGGCAGTACTCGCAGCATAACAAAGGCCATGTTACACTGGTTATGCTGCAACTACTGACAGAGAGGATGGCAGGGATGCATTTTATATTACTTGAATCATTTTGGAAACTTCTTATGGTTCTCTTTTCTCTGCTTATCAGTTATTGGTTGGCTGTAGTTGTGTACCTGAGATACGACTCCTGGGGTTAATACGATCGGTAAGTTATCGCATCGCCTAACAGGATGCTCGCATTCTTGAGGTTAACGTAGCGGAGCATAAACTGCCCCATCGCGGTTTTTATGCTAGCGGGTAGTTGTTGCCAAAATAAACAATCAAATGAGGTATGTTGAAATAAGGCACTCCCCCCCACAGCTGTAGCTGGAGAGTTAATTAGGCAATTAATGTTTCATCATTCTTACGGTGGTGCAGGGCTCAGGTACATTCAGAAATATTAGCCACTGTGACTAACTGTACATGAGTTTTCTTAGCCATGCAAAAAATGTATTTGCCGCAAAATCTTGTACGGATGCAAAAAAGGTCAAATTTGCGTGGCTGTGATACTACGTGCCTGTAAACAAGCAGCCTGGCATTGTCCAGAAATGTTTCCATTGGTTGAACACGCTTTTTTCTGCATGTTTTGTCTTTTCTCGCATATGAATTTCCCAAATGCACCATGTAGTTCTTAATTTAGAGAGACCATGTATAGCATGAATAAGTTAGTATCAAATCTAGAATGTATGGATTGGAATTGGCCAGAGGTGGAGTTTTCAGGTCCAGAGAGTACAAATCCAGACCAGGATTTTGTTTCAAACAACCAGTTGAGTGTCTGTCACTGTGACTCTTTATTATCAACTGAGTGGTTGAAGCAAAATCCTGGTCTGGATTTGTACTCTCTGGACCTGAAATCTCCACCTCTGGAATTGGCTCACATTTAGACTTTCACAGAAAAGAGGGCAGCCCTTAGAGCTGACTCATGCGACAGCGATCCATCAGAAGCTTCACCTGGCTTGTCCAAGTGAAGGTTGTGCCGTTAATAGAATGTTTTCAAGAAAACTTGGAAAGTAGACGGTGTATCAGCAAAACATATGTAGTGTAACACAAAGAAAAACTGCTGCGGTCGGGATTGTGAGTTAGGTCTTCGCCAGTGTGACAAAATGGTTGAGAAACAAATTCCCCACATTTGCATTTTAATCACCAGGGGCAGTGTAGCAAATGGCTAGCGAGGACCCAGGTGGTGTATATAAATGCTGGACGGGCCCAGCCGCTCGCTGATTTGGCAACTTTGCCTGGTGCATCAATAAGGACGGCAGTCTGAGGAGCATCAATAAGGACGACAGTCTGAGGAGCGGTTATTAATGCGTTCGGCTGAGGGAGAAGCACTATCGGCGGCAGCTGTGGACAAGAGCACATACTCCTCCACCGTGATTTCTGTGCATTGCTCCAAGATGCAGTGTGACATGGATAAGCAAGTCTTTTTCTGCAAATTTTGACTTAAGGTATAAGTATGCAGTCTTTCAGGAACTGTACTCACCCTTTATTATGCCCAAGAACGCACTGAGTAAAGTAGTCCAGAGAACAAGGGCAGTGGTCTGCTGAGCAGTGGGGGGTGGGGGGGGGGGGAATCATATGGTGAGATGAGTCATCTTTCACCCTGCTCCCAGCCGACAGATGAGTTTGGCACATGCCAAAAGAAGCCTATGGGACGATGAGCCTGTCTCCCACAGCGATGGGTTCTGGTGTTGGGTGCATATTCCTGGCACGATTTTATTTCTTTTTTTTTTTTTTTGGCAATCAGTCCTTTATTATGCAAGGTAGATGCTAACAAGGCCATTCTGAGTGATCATATTAATCCCTTGCTGAAGGGTCTTTACTCTGATGGGAGTGGAATCTTCCAGCACCACAATGGGTCCCATTCACTGGGCAGCAATGGTCTGAGGAGCATTAAAGTGACTTAAACCATATGCCATTACCATCCCAGTCACCAAATCCTTCTGCCTGCAACATTTATGGGACACGCCACATGAGGCTCACAATACAGTATCTTACCAGAGCAAATGATGATGTTCCTCGAGGGGGGAAAGGGTTACGTCACCCCAGTTCCAGGCAGATGTAAAATATATGGCAGGGAGCACTGAGCCTGCTGCGGGTGCTATTAGTGACCCAACGCCCTGCTAAGACATTGCTGTTGGCATTTCAGCAGTCAACTGCATGACAGTCAGTGTAAACCATCGCTGTAAACCGCTGCAGTATATTTTCTCATGCGGATTATTTCGTTTCCAAACGTAAAGTGTAAAAGCGGTAAACTTGGAAGAGACGACCTTCGACTGCATACGGTGGCTGACGGTGGACATGCCTGGACGCTCCCAGAGCCACAAACCTGTATCCACTTGTGGAAAGAAACATTTTCCCTTATGCCTCTATCCAGAACCTTCCACTGTGTGTCCATTAACAGCTGGACACACTTAGAGCGAAGTTCAGAAGCTGCTCAGTTGGACACCCATAGGGATCCTCCTGGTAGCTGAGGCACCAACTGCAGGCTAGGATCCTTATCAAATTTGCCTCTAGCACTGGGCTAATGGCTTGTAAGAAACCCCCCCCCCCCCCCAGGACCTCTGCCCTTCTCCCACTCTGGGTCTGTTATCATGGCAATGGGCGCTGTGTTATACTGCATTTGGGTTGCTTAGTATGAACTATTCATAAACACGACTGCTTCTGCATGTTCACGGATGTGACTATGAAGACCAAAGAGATTTCATGACGTCTTGTTCATTAATGTTTATTAATGATGTCTCACTGTTCCAACTGTGTGTCATGCTACTATATACCATGGATCTATAACAATGAGTTGCTAAGTCCAGTCATGAAGGCAACAGGAACACTTTCCTCGGTGTGGGGGGAGGGGCTTCCTGCCAAACATGTGGTGTCAATATGGCCAGTGGGAGTGAGGGAGAGAGAGGCAGCATGGCTGCCACATTATTCAGAGCTTCAGGAGCTAAATGCAGGTTGGTTTTTCAAAACAAATCGGATCCACAGCAAATGGAAAGAAATGACTCTGAAACTGACACTGTTGAACATCACTGAGCTTCATTTACATGCAAACCATTTCTTATACAAACTAGATTACAGTTCAAAATGGTATACACAGGAAAATACTAACATCAAGTAGAGAAGCAAACACTACAAGATATCTAATACAAGAGAAGGGTTTCAGCATAACATTAGACCGAGTTTCCTGTTAATGGCGGCGCTGTGATCTGGATTTTCATAGGGTGTGTTAAAGCCATGGCTTCCAACCCCATGGAAACAGTGAAGAGTGCAAATGTTGAGCACCTGTTCAAGGGCTTCAGACAGTTTCAGAATCACATTGAATCTGTACTGAACTTATTTGTTATGAGAAGAAAGTTCTAGAATGTGCCTTCGTGTTTTAATAATCTGCCCCAACTGGAAGAGGTTAGGGCAGTGCTCGTACTTGGCCACTCCTTTTCAGGAGAAAGGCAGCCAGTTGGGTAAGCCTGGGGGGGTACTCGCTCAGCTGCTTTGTGTCCAGACTTGACTTGTTTACGCTGCCCTCCAACCCAATAGCAAACAGACACATATACACACACACACATGGTGTCGATGTTTGTGAGGGAATGACTAGTTGCCAGTTTTTAGCCAAGAAGTGCTCTATTCCAAAATAAGACACATTATTGGTGACTTGTTCTGAGCACCGGAGATCTGCATCAGGACCCAGCGCCATGCCTGTTACGCAAGCCCAGTGTCAACTGTCGGAGCTGCCATTATGTTTGTGTAGGGACACGACGAAAGTGCATTTGTTCGAGAGATCGCCAAGTTTTTCTTGAACTGGTTGACAGATACATCTCAACTGGGGGCAAAAGGTCTTGTTTTGCCATTCCTTTTTCTAAGCGGCGTAAAGCTCAACCCACATTTCACAGTCACTGAGGGGACAGAACAGTACGTTAATAAAGCAGCGAGGCAGTCCAGCTATTTGCATGGCATAAACAGTTGCTACGCAGCTATTCCAAAGCACTTTCAGAGGCGAAGCGCGTGAATGGCTTGGTGGGCGTTGGCGCAGGCCTTAGCGTGGGCTCGTCTTTAGAGTCAAACAGGTGGTCATGGCTGCTTCCTCCCACCCTGCTCCTGTGAAATCTGGCCTAGCTAATATAAGGAGGCGGGGAGCTAGCTAACTGTGGGCTAGCTAACTGTGAGTCAAAAGTTAGATCGGGATTAACCAGTGTGCGCCACGTGATGAGTTCTAGCTGTTCACTGCCAGCCTTAGCCAAGATGAGCCGTGGTGCTGGGGGGTTTGGGGAGGGTTCAGCAATGACTCGGAGAGTGCCTGGGTGGGGGTCCAAAGGCTGGAGTGTGAGCACAGCTGGAGTGGAGCGAATTGTGTTCTCGGTATTGAATTGCACTACCTGGCCCCGGTTCATTTTAATGACCACGCATTACACTAGCTTACAGAGCGAGGAAACGCCACTGTTTACCCCTGGAGACACAGAATGGTGACCCGCTCCGCCCTCAAGTGCCTTTTACAGCACTTCTGTGTTGTAGGGTTAGTGCCAGCCATCATTTTTAACACAATAACTGGAATCGCAAAATATGCATCATTTTAATCACTCGCTTTTCTCATCTCTCAGCCTCCACGTTGTCGCTGCCTATGATTTCTAGCCTAAAAATTAAAACTGGGTACTAACAGTACATTAGGATTTTCCATACGCATCTAGCACAATAAAGTAGGTTTACCGTGTGAAATCACGTGGACAGGAGTGTGTACTGCTCATAATGGCGAGACACACCGGGACCTGCACAGATATGGGAGTTAGCAAAGCAATGACTGTCAGTGGTTTCTGGTGTGCACTTGCAAAGGGATGGAGTCCCCCTGAGTGCATTCCTTAGGGATGGGAGGCATCGAGTGCATGTGAAATACAGCCTGGCCGGCCTCCATGCCTTCGGTTCGACTTCTCCGCAGAGGCTGGAGCTAAACCTCTCGTATGCACGCCAGGAGCACGTGCCTGTGACAGAAACTCGGATCGCAGTACCCGGACCGGGAGTTCAGTTGCATATTTAATTACCCCTCCATTTCCAGCAACGGCAACAGGCCAAGCTTTTATGATTTTTTTTTTTCCCCCCCGCCTGAATCTCCTACATGTTCAAGTTATTTGGCAATATACAAGATAGCTTATCTCAACATCTCAGTAAGTTGGCTTCAAGGTATTTTTCCCACCAGCAATGCTACCATATAGTCATCTAATATATATTACATAACTGTTTTTTGTTTTACATTTTGATTCATTTTAAAATTCAGGGCTACTTTGCACTGGAAAACGACGTAGCCTGCAGAAACAGACTCGAACACTGTTTGTTTAGCACCCAAGGAGGTGTGTGCAAACCTTGCACAATGCAAGACCTTGTTTTGGCTACATGTATTTATATCCTGGACAGCATCCCCCCCCCCCCCTCCCCCCACATAAGGGGCTCGAGCCCTTGCCAAACGACTTCATCACAGACACAGTTGATATCCCCTTAATCTTCAGCTTGGATTATGCAAATTGGATAGGAGGATTTTAAACAATGACAAGACTTATTTTAGCCAGAACACAAAGTTGCACAGCAATTTGAACTAAAGTGAAACAGAGCTGGAGCAGACTCTCGCGTCAGGGGCAAGATCAGTCAGGTGCTGGGAAGCCACATACGTTTCTTAGCTGGTCAATCCAAGGCTTCGAAAATGCATCTGGTGAATGGCAATAAAACACAGCCAGTGGAAACATTTAACATTATAATCGCTGAGATTAAGTTCAAGAAAATGAAGAAAACATCCCAGAAACCACTGTATTAGATAACACCACACTTAATTTTTTTTCCAGAAATTATTGGATTGTGAGTGGCTACAATATACTGGCAAGGTTGTTTTACTCTTAAAAAAAAAAAAAGCTATAGTTTTCCAATATGTATGTATAAGTTTACATTTCCAAACAAGATTGCATAATTTTGAAACGAGTCCGTTTTTAGGCTCCTGCAGGGAAAGGTGTGAGATGCTGAAGCAGTTGTCGTCTTAATTTTGTGTACTGGTTTCTGTGGAAATGGGGGTTTGCGTCGCCGGTCTGTGAGTTTGTGATCTGTAAACTGTACCCACATCATGCTGACAGCTGGTTTGGCAAAGGAGATCATGTTGGGTCTTCACATGCACAGCAGAGACCTGAAATCAGAAGCAAGAGAAAGACCTTTCAGTGAAATCAATTCTGTGGCCCCCTTTCCAGTTAATTTGCCATTTGCTTTTTAAAAGCAGATATAATCATCTCTATTATAACCAATTAAATGATGCCTAATCAGGGTTACACAACAATGTTTCCACTCCTGTTGCACAAATATCTGTCAGTGCAGGAAGCAGCTCAATAAACAACTGAAGGATAAGGAGTGTGAATATTATTATAGCGAACTGTGAATGCTCTGAAAATTTTCATCCACACTGCTTTCGCCCTGTTTATCTTTGCTCGCTGATGCGCTCATTTGTGTCCAGCAAGTAATGACATCAACTCATTCCACAGGTCATTTTTTCCTTATGACAAACTCTAGCTAGCAGTCAACAACAAATCAGCCTTGATGTTCATAATAAATGAACGATAAATGTGATGCACAGATATGGGAGAGCGTTCGGTGCCCTTGGATATTCCTTACTGGAAAAAAGGGATAGCGCAGACTTACCCCCGTTGCCCCTCTCTGCCCCTTGAAGCTAACTGCCCTTCATCCGGGCACCCAGCTCTGGGAGGTCTGATTAGGGTTTGCGAAGCCACCCACACTCAAGTTGGACGTGTTCTGGGTGGAGATGAGCGAGTCAAAGTTGAAGTCCAGGCCGTCGGCGTCCATCAGATCATTGCGGATGATGGTGTCCATGTCGCAGTCCAGGCTGCCGTTGAACATGTCCAAGTCCAGGTCGCTGGGGAAACGGTCCTGGCCTGTTGTCGGGGGGCAGATCCCACCACTGTTCAGGCTTGAGTACATGGCAGAGTCTGATGAGTTCATTTGCATAGATACATTGCTGCTGGGCGACTGAAGCTGGTGTTTAATGGACGAGAGGCTGTTGGACTCCCCAGCCAGCCCGAGGTTCCCACTGATGGAGACGGCAAGGCCGGCCTGCCCCTCTGTCAGCAAGGTGCTCTGCGCCTGGTTTGGGGGGTGAAGCAGGCTACTGTGGCTGATGGGGCTACCCTGGTTAGACTGGGAGGCGGCGAACGACATCATGGGGTCGCTGCGCAGCATGATGCTGCGGCGGGCACCCTGTGACGACACGGCAGCGCTGGCCTGTGACATGAGCGGGTCCGACTGTGTCATCATGACGTCGCTGTGGCTGTGCGACTCCGAGCTCAGCAGATCCTGGAGTGTGTGGTTTCCGAAGTGGGAGATGCAAGAGAAGGTGGTCTGCTTGTTCTCCTGGATGGTCTGCATGGGAGGCTGGCGCAGGCTGGCCATTGAGGATGGCAGGGACGGGCCGAAGATGGAGTTTGTGTAGCTGCCGGCCGCTGGTGAGCCTAGCCCATTGCCTTTAGCCCCGAATGTGAACCCCGAGCTCCTCTGGGTGACTGCGCCACTCCCTGACCCACTGCTGCTGCTGCTGCCGCTTCCCGGGGATGGCTGCTGGGACGGGGTCAGGTCGTCTAGGAGGTCGTCCATGAGGCCATCACCAAGGCCGTCGTTGAGGTTCATGGTGCCCGCCATGTCGGCCAGTCGAGGCAGCTCGGTGGGGCAAGGCTTGCCAGCCGACGGCGACAGGCTGCCAGGGCTTGAATACATCATGGGCGATAGGGCAGGCTCGTCGTCAGGCACTTCATCCAGCCCGGGGTTCGCCAGGATGGGCGACAGGCGGCTGCTGACAGTACTGGCGTTTGAGTTGGTACGTGAGCGGAAGTCGGTCCAGGCATCCAGCTCATCGCTGCTGCGCGACGTGGGGCTGTTGGGCCACTTCGAGATGCCAGATGGGCTCTCGGCCACCCCGTCCTGGCTCACCTGCAGGGCGGCCTTCTTCTTCGCGGCACGCCCGCGGCTTTTGGTGTACTTGTTGCTGTTGTCCATGGAGACGGCACGCCGGCGAGGCGCCTTGCCTCCTTTGCCGCCCTCTGGATTGATCATCCACCAGGAGCTTTTACCGGTGCCCTCATTTTGGACCCGGATAAAGCGACTGTGCAGGGAAAGGTTGTGCCGGATGGAATTCTGCAAAAGAAGAGAAAGAGAGAATGCCGCTATTCATTCATTCTGCTGATTTATTTTGCACCGCTCAAGATCGAAACCAAAGGCTTCATCTTTAGAGTAACTTGCACCTGCAAACACTTCATATGTTTTTATCATTAAAGAGGGGTGCTGTAGCTCAGCAAGTACACGCGGTGTGTGGGTTTCCTGTCTTGACTAAGAGCTGGACATGCATGTTCTCCCTGTGTTCATGTGGATTTCTTCTGGGAACTCTGATTCCCCCCCCCCCACAGCATAATAACACTTCAAGATCACCATCAGCCCATACTGGATATGAAAAATGGATATCTGCTTGATATTTAAACATTGTTTAAAAAGAGAATTTTCACTGGAAAATGTACCCTATGACATACAAATTGCAGTCTGCCGGAAATGACCAGTGCAGTCAAGAAAGAGGATGATTTTGTCCACGGCTTCTTCAGACTATTGGGGGTGGGAGGAATGCAAAAGGTTAAGGGTTTAAGTCACCCCGTGTCTGACCTCTGACCCAGTCCAAGGCAAAATGAACTGACATGTGACCCTGAATACCTCGGTCACCCCAAGCTTACACATACTGCATGGTACTGCTCTAAGTGCTGGAGATCTGGAATCCCCAAACCCGCACCTCGACAAAGGAGTTGCCAATCTGCAACATCAAAGCAGCATCTCACTGTATTCTAAAGCCTGTTACCCAGAAATGGCACCTCATCTATTGTGGCTGGGGCAGCTAAATGATCTCCCGTTCCATCGTGGTTCAGTTGAGCGAGCCTGCTGAATGCTCTTCGCCTACGTGTGTCTTTGATGAGCGTCTGCGCCTGAAGGCAGATGGAGCACTCCCTGCATCCCAGAATGCACCACTCAGGGACGAGGAGGCCCCCCCCAGCAACCGCATGCACCTTTTGTGAAGGGAGGACCCTTACGCACAGCACTTAAATCAACACGCTTTACATCCTCCCCCGCTCTTCTCAAGCCGCACATTCCGTACGCAGCGTTACAGAGAGGGGAGGTGTGGAGGGCTGGCCTGCCTTGTTACCTCCATCCGGGGGGGGGGAGAGCCAAAAGAGAGTCTGTAGTCTTCCAGCGCGGCTCACCCCGCCCCTGTGAACTGCAGCTGACCCTGGTGCACCCCGTCGGGAGGAGAGAATGTCCTGTTCCATGAGGGGCCACAGAGCCTGCCGCAGTGACTGCACCTCACTTCTCGGAGCAGATTGTGTCACAGGGTTGGCTCCGTCTCCTCCCGTCAGCCTGGGAGCGGTTTGGGAAGCACACAGGGCCAGATGGGAGGCAGACCGCCCCTCCCGCCGTGCACGCAGGAGCCCGGCGATGAAGTCAGCCCTTACCATAAAACTGTCACCTTCACAAACTTGTGATCTCAAACATATTTTACACAGATTTTTAAAAAAATAAATAAAAAAAAAACCTGCTACCCTTTCTCATTTCACTGTGCACTACCCGTACGTGCTGAAGCGGCTTCCAAAAATAGCAACCCCCACCAGTCCTGAAGAAACACTGCGATTAAACAGCGTGGCTCATAATGGCGACACGCCCCGCTGAGTCCCACGGAGGCTGCAGTGCTGGCAGCCCGCAGTAAATAAATGACGGGGGGGGGGCCTCAGAGACCGCTGTTTACACGAGCCGGCATCCGAGGTAGGGGTGACATCACCGCTCTCATAGGTGCCTTCCGCACTTAAAAACAAACTTTAAAACACATACATTTAATTGGCAACAGATTCTACGACTGAGGGCAGAGCTGACCGCAGTGAAAGGAGCAGGATTCACAGGGAGACACCCACTTCCCCACTTGGGGGGTAAATGGATCGGGTAGAGATGCGGGAGGGGACACTCTTGTTGCTGTTGGAAGGCAGCCCAGCATGCACTGCGGCGGTGGCTGACTTACAATGGCCTTTCCTCCCGGGTCCATTGAGAAAAACCAGCTTCTATAGCCAGGAGGGCCGATTCATAAAGTCGGCGTTGTATGGCCTCAGCAGTCTACGTGAAATGATTATATATTTCATTCCAGCTCCTTCCTCCCAGGGGACGAGCGGGCTGTTATTGCCATGCGCTCAGTCCCGAGCTGGTGGGCAGTTTTGTCTAATTCGCCGTGCTTCTGGGAGACTCCCAGTGTCGTTACGAGAGGTGGCAGCTGGGCTGCAAATACAGAGGTCCGTTTGTCCGACAGCAACATGTGGTACCAATTCATCACTGTCAGCCGCCGCAGCACCAAATCCACCGACTTTCCTCTGTTTTCTTTCTTTTTTTTTTTTAAAATTCTACACTGAGTTGGGGGAAGGGTGGGCCGATTGTGCAAGGGTCCTTGGCCCTCGCCAGCCGTTTGGCAGAGTGAGATGCAGCTGCCTGTTTCTACGAACAATCACGTCGAAGCCCAGCAGCACTCGGACACTTTCCCGGCAGGACCTTGGAGGTGGGGGCCGTGAGCTACGAAGCGGCTGCGCCGGGCGGCCACTTGTCCTGCTTGGCCTGAACCCTCACCGTCCCACTTTGTTTGCTTCCTTTCGGTACCGTAAAAATACACCGGGCTTCACCGCCTGCTTATTCAAGGTTGGAGATTATCTGCTTTCACTTAGCCAACTGTCAACACACCTCACGCCGGCCGGCGATCTGGGATTCCGATTCCGGCCCGCTGACAGAAAGTCGACGGGGTCATGTCAGTCTTTAGGTCACTCATCTCTTCTTCGCCCCCTTTCCTCCCAGAGATCACCCAATACCCAAAGTGCTGAATGTAGCCTTATACTCTGGACTCCAGCACACACTGTTTCAAGGCTGTATCTGCTAGCTGCAGATTAAATTCAGTGACTTGAACTTTACTGTCATCCCATATACTAAATATACAATCCGCTGCACCAGACTTCCACCCAATGGCTACCCATGAGCCCACAGCCGCGACATTTAAGCAACAAATACGCACAACGTACATATAAATGAAACGCGTGAAGTCAGCCGTCATCAGTAGGGGAGTGTAAAAATAAATGTCGCAGAATATTTATTTTCATGACAGGTAGTGGTGTATAAAAATAGCTATAAACTAAATCTCCCCCTGATATTACACATGTTCATACTTGCAGGTTAGACCACTTGGACCTCAGAAATTGTTTTAGAGAATTTCGGATGGAAAAAATAACACAGGTCTACAATTTTTTTTTTCAGGTGCCAAAGTTTTTTGAATGGATTTAGGGTATTTTGAAGGTGCTGAATTCAAAATCCCATTACTTATACCTACCTCAACTTGTGTGTGATAACAAATGCAATAGCTTTTGGTCTGTCTTTTGACTCTTTAACAGTGTCTTAGGTAATGAAATATCCCATATGATTATTTTGTATTTCAATATGTAGGCCTATAATGCTATAAAAGCGACTTTTTGAAGCCAGAATTCAACTGTGAATTTGCAAAGAAGTCGGCTACATTATAAATTTGGTTTATACCCAAAAAGTTCTGTTTCTTAAGTATATAAATACAATGTAAAAATTATGTCTTCATCAAGAAGAGCCTGTATTTACCAAATGCACGAATGACACTGAGGCTTCAGCCTGGAAGAGTTTTGTCTCTGT
>JABFEB020000106.1:801760-820314 GCA_019775895.2 Stomatorhinus ivindoensis | reverse complement strand
GCGTGAGTAGTGACTGGGTACACTGTGTATGCGTGAGTAGTGACTGGGTACACTGTGTATGCGTGAGTAGTGACTGGTTACACTGTGTATGCGTGAGTAGTGACTGGTTACACTGTGTATGCGTGAGTAGTGACTGGTTACACTGTGGTTGGGGTTGTGTGCTTCTTGAGCAGGGAGGCCCCAGACCGCCCAAGTCAGCTGGGAATCACATGATTTTCACTTTTCCGAACACAAGCCCCCGGCTGGGGGAGAGGGGGAGCCCGTCTTTACACATTTACCCACCTCCTGCTTTCAGAGGAAGAGGCTAAAAGAAGTCGGGGGTGACTCCCCTCAGAAGTCAACCTGTGATATTGCAGTGCTACTATGACTTATTTTTCCATGGGAGTGTAAGGTCTCCCTGAGATTCGAACAGACATTTACGGATTTAAAGGGCCGCCTCTGAGGTCCTACTCCGGGAAAGGATGTCCAGGCACCAGAAGCCTCACAGCCATTTAACTTCTTATAACCTCCTTAGAATGTAAAATAATAATATGTAACATCTGTTTTTTAGTACTTTGCATCATGCACATTTGTCTGTGAATTTATACGACCTCACTGCCTTCTATTATTTGTTAATAAATTAATTACACACGTATGTGGGGGGGCGTGTTTGGCAACTTCCCTGTTTCACTGAACGAGATGGAGAAGCCAGGCCAAACAGAGAGCATGCTGGGAAAGATAATTACCCCGAATAATCGTCTGAAATTGGGAACGATAGCAGACCCTGGCAGACGGACGGGACCGGCAGCCTTGTGGCCGAATCAAAAGTGCCGTCCGACAGCCGGGGGAGTGACACCGGTCGGCGTGGCTGTCTGTGCCGTGCCAGGCTGGCAGCGGGCCTCCAGACGCCGTGCGGAGTGATAATGAAGAGGAGCTCCTCTCCCGGAGCACGTCTCGCACGTCCGCTCCCATCTGCACCTCTGCGCCGCCGGACATAGCCGGCTCCTCGAGGTTGAATGCGCGCAGGCTTCTGACTTTAGGAGCATAATCCCAGTACATAAATAGTAATGGTGTAAACACGGCTATAGGATGTAGAAATCGAGCTTCCAGACGCGCGCCAGAAGCAGCCCAGGGCCTTAAAAGTATTAATCGCAGAGGCGCTGCCAGGTGAAGCGACGTATCTGACGCACGGCTGCTAGGTCAGCTTCACGCTGCTGGAGATCCACAGCGTCAGTGGGCGGTGCCACAGAAGCTGCCCTGGAGTAGGGGGAAAAGTTCTGAGGGTGTATTATATCTCAGCACATTTCCCTGTGTTACACATATACCTTGACATTAAACTATCTACTTTGAGTTATATGCTTGATTTTACATGTACACCTCGTACAATTTTTGTGTATAAACACGGATGTCGCCTTGTGCGTCTTACCCAGTCAGCACCGCTCACACTGCGAGACACAGGTGGGTTCACTCTTCTTGTTCAACTTGGACATCACGGAGAAGAGCAGTAACTATACTAGACTCCTGGTTTATGAGCCAAGAGGGGCTTTGCAGTTTTGGTTTTCGTCGCTGACCATTATTGGTCATTGTGCCTTCAGTGCAAGCTTCCTGACTAACCCCCAACACCCTGCTAACACGACATCGCACCGAGCAGCGCAGACTGCGCTCACCGTGACATCCGATCATAGTGTTGACTGATCCAGCCACTCCCACAATACGTGCCACCCAGCCTCACGGACACCCTGTGACATCACACACTCCAATCGGCCAATTGAAACAAAGCGACATGACAGCAGGCCTGGCCGTGGGAGTCCAGGCCCTGCGTTTTTTGCGAGGAGCTGCCAGTGCTCCCACCGCTGCCAGTTTCAATTTTTTGCCGCCAATCTCTGGGGAACGCCATGTTCCTGACAAAGGGGGAAGTGTCTGAACACAAGTGCTCTATTCACTGTCCCAAGACTGTACTGGGACACACACACACACACAGCCTTCACAGGGGCAGTGACACTCCAGCCACACACACACACACACTGACACAAAGCCTGCATCAGGATCCCCCTGAAGAGGGAAGTGGAGCAATCCCCAAGGAGGCCTGGTTCACCATTGTCCCTTCCCTCTCTGCTGCCGAAGCCCCACCCTGCTTTATCCTGCCTCTTGGCCTGGTGGATGGGGGGTGGCAGGTGGGGGGGGGTGCTCACCTGGCCACATTATTAGCTGCTACTCGTTTAGCGAAGAGGAGAGAGTTCAGGTATTTTTTTTATTGTGTAAATTCCGATTCGATTTATTTTCTAAACTTCAAATGCATTCAAAACTACATCAAATGCTTTCCAGTTATATTTTGGTATAAACCAATTAGCAGATTATAGCAGATTACCATGATTCAGCTCCTAGGCCAATTGGGAACCGTCCTTGATGACGATCAGACAAAATGTCCATCTACATCACACATAAAAAGTCAAAGCCCTATTAATCAAAAGCCTTTCTGGTCAGCATGTGACTGCTTTGTTAGACCAGAATAAGTCAGAGAGCTTGCTGGGGTTGGTCCCGGGGGGCTTTGATAGCCTACGGGGTGGGAGTAGGGGGCATTTATCCTACTACAGCAGCTGCAGGGGGCTGATTTTGGAAGATTGTGCAATTCCGTGTGCCACTGCCATCTCAGCCCTGGCGATTTTAGTGGAGGCAGGTTGCCGACATTCATCTCCCCCCCTTTCAGGACCCATCAAAAAAGCAGCGTGGACATTCCCCGTTTGTCCCGGCACCACAGTCGGCCGCACAACAACAGAAAATAGACATGCCGAGGATGCAGACCACACATAAGTGGAGCGGTCTGTTTAATTTCATCATAGAGCTTTGTGGGCAGAGGTGTGTTTGTCTGTGTGGTTAACTGGCTTATTTGTGATTGCTCCATTGAGCCAGAAGAATGGGGGCTTACTAGTCATGGGTGGCGGGGGGGATTCCGTAGACTCCGTTCAGGGAGTCAGACGGCAGGTCGTATTTGGCACTGAACCGGTGGCCTGAACGTCTCAGGTCCAAACCCGTAGAAAAAGAATGGCTACTGTGCTTCAGTGAGAGGTTTGGTAAGCCAGGTTGCTCCGGCTGTGCAAACAAGCCGAAGGCGCTTCCAGTATGAGACTCCTGCCTTCGGCTGGTGTGACTGCAGCTCAGAGGCCGGCACATCCCGGCACATCATGTCTTTTTCACGTTCACACGACAACCAAACTCTGTTTTCCCAGCTTTGCTGTTCATTCCCCTGTGGCAGCTGATCAATGTGGACGGATCTTGTCGGTGACTCACGCTTTGCCTCCCTCCTCACCGGCGCTGTTCCGCATCACCTGCACTGTGGCACACCCCCCCCCTGTGAGACGGACACACCGCGGGAACGAAAACGGAAGTGCACCTCGAGTGAGCTTAACAGGAAAAGCAACTCCCCCCAGATGGGGAATATGTTTGTCCTCCATTGTTGAGTACACATCCCCCCCCCCCCTTCTGAAAAGGGTGAGGGTTTGTTCCAGGAACCAAGAACCACACAGGAACCTCAGAATGACTCCAGTGCTGCAAAAAAAAAAAATCATGCAGCACCCTCACCTGTCCTCTATGTCAGTGTGCGTGTGCACGGGCCGGGTCAGATAACGACTGCACATGAGACTGTGAGCTGCTGTTACGCAAACAGGAGATTCCAGCCAGCGGCAGACTGAGAACTGGAAAAACCTGTCCTGTGTGCTGGGTACTGCGTCTGTTCCCTACCCCCAATGTCCAGACATCCTTTTCCAGAGCTGTTCTTAGAAGAGTGCTAGGCTTCAGGGTGTCACATGACTGTCCTAGACCTGTTGGGGGCAGACAGTCTGCTTTTAAGAGGATTCCTGCTCTAGTGATAGACCCCCGCGTGCAGCCCTTACGCTCTAAAAGCCACTATGGGACAGAAAGGGAAAACAGAGCCAACTGTATCTGTGTGTGTGTCCACAGGTTATGGCTCAAGGCAGCATAGCAGCTGTTTTCGTAGGAGAGGGGCTGCTGTTGGACCCTTCTGAGATTCTGGAGCCACCAAACCTGGTCTAAAACCACTGTAAGTCTGTGCTGTACAGTATGTATTCAGCTGCATCCAAGTGATTGGCTGTTTGAAGGAAGCAGGTGTGCCTTAATAAACTCACCTACTGAGCAGAAAAACAGGACGAAGACCCAACATTTAAAGACCATTAACAAGTTTCCATTAACAGTTCTCCAGCTTATCTGCCGGGAGGAGAGCGTGCTGTGGATAACAACTAGGAATCAGTCACAGGGAAAAAAAAATAATTAAATCCTCTGCCTGCCCTCCCCCCTCAAACTTCGAGCCCTGCTGTGGCTTTTCTCTAAGCGGTTAACAGGGTCTGGAACAGAGCCAATTTACACACCGCCAGCTCACGGGGTAAGAACAGCAAGCAGCTTTCACATTGCTACACACTGACCTACATACGCTCCCAGTCAGCTGATTGATTCTCCTGCTCACACCATTGGCCAATCGGACGCAGGGGTGGATTGAGAGCCAGCCAATGGCAGTGGCCGTCACCGGACCCAAAGCTCACAGTTTCCATACAGTTTTTGCTAGTAGCCAGGCATTGCGTGGCTGAACAGAAAGGCGCAGGCTGGCGGCTCGGGCTCCGCGGCTCAGGCTGGGACTGGGGCTAAACGGACGGTCCCCTTTGCGCTAAACAGCTGGGAAAAAAATCACTGAATACTGCTTACTTTCAGCAGGTCTGGTTGCCAGTTTCACTCCTTGCTTTTTCTGTTTCTTAGCATTTGTTTTAAACAGGAAGACAAAAATAATTCTCTACAGCTAAGAATCACTTTATGCCAACGGTACAGAACATTTCACTCTTACTAGTAGGAAAGCTTCCATGAGAAGAGAGAGATTAATTTGTTGGTCTCATTGAGTACAAGTGAACAGTGAACTTCAAAGAAGGCTAAGCTTCTTTCAAAGAAGCTGTTTAAATCACACGTCCATTACGCCGTGAGGCAAGGGGTCGAGCAACCGCAACCCCCATGATGGCATTTTTCCAAAATCCCAATCTGTCCATCTTGGTCAGTAATGAAGAAGTTCATTGTGTGTATGTGTGTGTTTTACCTTCCCATCGGCATCGGGGCTGCTGTGAAGTAAATGCCAAACAGAACTCAGGCTACACTGCACATGGTCCCCGGCGATAGGCTGCCATCGTTTTGTTCAATTTCTCAAGAGTCTGGATTGATAATCCAAAGCAACAAGTTGAATAATTTGCCGTTAGCCGATTAGTTATTATTTAATGTTATTATTTAACCAGTAGCACCAGTCTAGCACTGCCGTCTTACACCTCGAGAGTTGGTAGTTTGCGTCAAGCGCAGATTCCAGTCAGTTTACTGCACAGTGCGAAGGCATGCATTGAAGCTAACTGGCATCGCTAAACTGCGATTGTGCGATTGTGATTATGTATGTGTGTATGTGCCCTCTGGTGGATTGGCATCTTTTCCAGGGTGTTTCCCGGCCCTGTACCTTATGCTGGCTAGGACAGGCTCCAGACTCCTTGTGCTGGATAAATAGGTGAAACATTTTCATGGAGTGTGTGTGTCTGTGTCCGTCTGTGTGTCCACATCTCCACGTATGACTTTACTCACCATAACCAATCACCTGAGCCCACTTGACTCCTCTAATTAACTCCCTAATTAGACTCATTTTGCCTGCGTTCTGTCAGCATTGACTGTTAATTATTTGCAGAGTGCCAGATATTGGCTAACCACCAGATTCTTGGGATTGGACAGGTCCAAAATGGCGGTGTGTTCATTAGATGTCTCTCAATTAAAAATGAATAGTAATAATAATAATAATGATGACGATGATGATATTTTTATCCTACATAGCTTTCAGTTTTATGCCTCCCTCATTTAATACAGCCAAACATTTTCAATTCAGATGGAGTTCTCTGCCAGAGGAGGTGCAACTTCACGGCATTTAACCTACACTGGTTGGTCAGCAGTGCTTTATTACAAAGAAGACAGTTTGCTTGAGTCAGTGACCTGCACCAAAAGCCTCTCATATGCTTCAGGGACATCAGCATAGGATAACAACCCACCATACTGGTCCCACTGGGAACAGTGCTGTTACTGTAGTGTCTTTGGGCACATCAGTAGACGGCTAAACCTTGGGGCCTTGGAGCTGGGGAGGGGGAGGAGTGTATGAATTATGCATGGTCTACTGATGGCCGGAGCCGAAGTATTATGAGCCCAAAAGAGGTTAATGTATGCATATATTTCTCTGTCAGAAACAATGGATAATATCTGATGGATGTGCGAGCTGCAAGGTCGATCTGTTCACAAGTTTCAGTAACAGCACAGAGACGCCCTTTAATTACCGTGAGACGAGCTAATATAAGAGCATCCATCGAGTGCCACTGTAACGAACCTGGCTGTAATGAACCTGGCTCACACCTGTGTCCTTTGAACCAAGACCTGAAGCACGCTGAGCCAGATGGAATTCAGTGCCCGATGGAATGGTTGATATAGAGAAACTGTTACACTATACACACACACACACAGCCTCAAGCAGACCACGGCTCGCTGAAACAGAGAGGGGGCACTGAAATGTGCCAGCCACTGAAATGCAATTACGAGGACCAGTAATGCTACCCAAAGGAAAGCGCGGCATGGAGAGCTTCAGGAGTGGTTTGACCCATGGGCTGTACCATTGTGGACCGTACCAGGCACGCACTCCCTGGGGGTACACAAGCCTACGATTTTGTTTTTGTTCTGTAGACAAGCGCTGTATTTCGGGACAATGATGGCCTACTATTCTGTCTCATTTCATTTGTGAACCTCACCCTGGCAGCAGCGTCTATACAGGGTCGCCATTCACACAAATGGCACCTCCCACACCAGAATCTCCCTTCTCAGGGATGTATGCCCTCAGAGCCCTCAAACAGAAGAAGACGCCGAAGATGGAGGTGACCGTAGACGCTCCCAGACCTCACCTTTCCCCCCCTTCATCATTGGTTGGATCCTCAGCGGTTCAGGTCCGTCACTGGGCTTTACTCCGAGGAAGCGGTGACGCAGCCCGTCGCACGCGTACGAGTGGCCATTTCCACCAAAGCAGCCACCGTCACAGCTGCGGCCACCCAAGTGACATTCTGGCTTTGCCAGTCCCCAAGTGAGGAGCCTGGACACTCACTTCCATAGCAGCTCCGTGTGCCTTCTAAGCCACATCCTGAACAGACACACGTGTTTGTTTACACATCATTATGGGAACTTAGAATTATCTGTAACATAAATAGAATTTGTGATTTCCAACTCCACCCCAGCAAAATGGTAAAAGATTATGTAAGCTGATAAAATTACTACTGCCAAAACTACTTATCATTTGTTTCTCATTTTTTTGTACCTTTTATCTCTTTCTTACTGAAAAACAGCTATTTTATTAGTGTGGGGATGTTCCCACAATGTTTTTTTTTTTTTTAAACCAACAAAAACATCAGGATAACGTTAGGAGAACATGTAAACACACAGGCACACAAACACACAACCCAAAGATCAGAAGCGCAGATATGGTACAATACATACGAGTGAAATAAGAAACCAAGCCTGCCTCTGCACAAGGGAAACCCAAAAAAGTGTTGCTACTTAATGCTGGGGGGGGTTATGACTAATTTCATGGTCTCATAACCACAGACTGCCAGCACGTCTGTGCACATGATGGCAACAGCATGGGGAGGCCAACCCTCTGACCCAGAGGAATGATGTATGCTAACTACTCAAATGAAAAACCGGCTCGATTTTTCATTCTTTTCTTAAAGTGACACTCCCTTCACCGGACCAGCTCTGACGCGCGGCACAGGGAAACGGGAATCATTGGGCAGCATCCATCGCTGACCGCGTGCATATGAACCTATGCGACAAGGCTGCGGCCAGATTAGCCGCAAACATCACACTGTGGTAAGTATTTACCGTCCTGCCGCCCGTGCCCATCCACGTCCCGTCTGTGAATGCTCCCTGCCCGTGTCCCAGGGTTAATCCGACGTCCTGCTGACTCACAGTAATATTAAGCCTGCCGGGATTATCAATTAATACAACCATATTAATTGCTCTGGGGGTGGGGGTGTGTGATCGCACGCCCTGTCAGACAGACAGTGACTAACCAAGGAAATATTCAACACTTGCCATCCCAGTTCTCCCAGGTAGGAAGCCAAACCAATCATGCTAAAAATATGAATTACTGGGTGACTTTCTTCTGAGAGTCACATGATGTGGGTGTGTGTAAATCAGACAAGTACTTCTAAAAGGCCTTTGTTCAAAGCAAAGCAAATCTACCATCATTACCACAAAAAAAAACTATTCTTATACTGTTAGTACTAAGCCACTAGATCCTAAATCTTTAAAGTCTTTACCTTTCAAAGTACGCAAGTTCTATGTCTGAAGGAAGAAAGATATTTTCTGAGGGGCTGTTTTGTTCCCTGACATCACCTTGCTGTGAAGGCCTGCCATCTTAAATTGTCCGTTTGTCTCGGCGCAGCTGCCTGACACAGACAGCTAGCTTTATTGTAGTCAATTAAATTTTAATCAAGAACAATTTAGCACCCCTTATCAGTGTGTGGTGCTGGGCAGAGTGGTGTAATTGGAAGAGACGGGCTTGGGGGAAAACAAATTAAAGTTTAAAACCCAGGTCAAAATGGTGGACACCTTCAAAAAAATTCCCCTTTGGCTCACGAGGCTGCATCTGGTCTGCACACCCTGACCAAGCCTCTGCCTGAGACACCTTCAAACCCCCTCCCCCCCCCCTCCCTGAGCAGGCTGCACACAGCATGAAGATATATGCATCGGCGTGCCCCAGAGTCAGCGCAGGTTTATGGAGGAGCCTCGATCACTCACTTATCTGAGTGCAATTTCAGCCAGCCCTGGCCTCGGCAAGCAGGGCGGTGTGAGGTTTGCAAGGTCATCCTTTATCAGACACCTCCCATTCCCTGCTTGCTTTCGCTGTTCATCAGCTACACGTGCTGCCCTCATTTTTGGGGGGGAGGAGCTGATATTCTGGCTGGCAGTCATGTGACGCGGTGGCTCGTGCTGGAAATGGCTTTTCTTCAGTCACCTTAAGTGATCAGCGACGCTTCCCGGATCTGTCGCCCCAGAGGACACCCTCAGGTCCACAGGCAGCCACGCCAGACATCATCTACATGGCTGGGCATCGCTCTCAGGGTGGAAACATGCATCAGGGAGCGAACTGCATCCAAACGGGTCCATGTTCTTCACCCTTCTTGACTATGAATCAGCATGACACATCATACTGCTTCTCACACTCAGTGTTTCACGCTCTGTTACGAGTGATACGTTAATTTCTATTTGATATCAGTGGAAACATGACCAGAGGTGGATAGTTCAAGTGAAGAAAGTTCAAATCCAGACTAAGAAGGCTTCGGGAAACAGAATCACAAGAGTACTCAGCTGCTTTGTTGAAATAAAATCTTGGTGCCAATTTTTAATTTCTGAACCTGAATTTTCCACCTCTTAACACAATTACTAGAAATACAACTATTAATACTACAGGCACTTTGTCGTTGACTTGGATTGCTCTATTATTAAGTTCTTGCTATGTTTTTAGCATATTGCATAGCTCCTGCTCCATTGCTACCCTGCACTTGCTTCTAATCATTTATTAGAAGTCCAGCCTAGTTACACTAGCTGGCCCCTTGACAGCTTTATACTTGTGATATTCTATCTACGTTGCTTATATGTCACTTTGGACAAAAATAAATAAGTAAATGTGAATATACTGATAATTCATATCATCCATCTCCCAAACGGTTATCAAAGACAAGTTTGCGGGGGGGCAGGCAGCGTCGGGCACAAAGAAGGGTGGGTTATACCCGGGATGGTGTGCCAGTGTACCACAGGATACTAGTATGTACACACCACAAGCAACTCAGAGTCAGTGGTTCCCCTAACCATGCTTCTGAGCTGTGGGAGGAAACCCAGTGGAGGTGGGATTTGAACCACAACCCTAGAGGTGTGAGATAAATATGCTGCCCACTGAGTGACGTGACATAAATTTCAAAGGGAAAAAAGCAAAAAGAGAATGTTTCCGTGGAACTGAAGAAACAAGCCGGCAGTCTTCAGATGCTTCAGTCGCCTTAGCCGCCTTGTCTGGCCCTGCAGTGCTCTCAGGAACACGCTTCAACCCTAAGTGGCCTCTTAAATATTTATACAGCATGCAGAATAAATGCTGAAAGCCATTAATATTTAACGGATGGGGGGAACACACTGTGATAAACAGGATTTTTAATTTATAAACAGCCAGTTTGAGACAGTTTTGATTTGCAGTGACCAGTAAAGGAAAAACCCAAATATCTGCTACTGAGAAACCAAGGACAGACCGTCGCTAATCACATTACAAGATGCAGTGCTTCTGCAGAGGCTTACAGTGCATAATGATCATTGATAACTCCGATGCAGCAGGTGAGCCTCGTCGTGTCGTGCAAGTGCGCCAAGCTGCAATCCTGCAGTGGAAGCCTTGGACGGCTCTGCCATTTTGACAAATTCCACTCGATTTGTCAACGAGAGCTCGATTTATCTGGGCAGCCATTGGATGCCCCCCCCCCCATAAACACACCATGTGGAAGCATTGGAGGCAGTGATGGGAGAGTCGAGGCTTTGGGAAGCCAAGACCATAAGCCTGAACATGGGAGACAGCATGTATGGGAAAAGGCACTCTCTCTGCGGAGTCACATGCCCGCGTGTCAAACGTTAGCGCCAAAACCGTTAGGGATACGCCTTGGCACAGCCAGAGAACGGGCGAGCCCAAACGATTTCTTTTGCAGGAACTGGGCCTGGCACGCCCCCTCCCAGAAGGGGGCCTAGAATTTGGTGCCAACCCCCCACCAATTTCATTCTAAGGAAACAGGTCGCTTTCGTGAGGGACGCTGACTCAAATTAGAAGTCTCGTTTTCATTTCACAATGTTCATGCTGATCTACGGTGAAAATTTCATTACGCTGGTTTGTGGCTGCATGCAATTTCATGGTTATACAGAGCAACACGGTCCGTTTGTGCGTTACGTTAAACTCCTCGCTCAAGGGTACAACAGCGAGCCTCTCTCCTGGGTTGTGAGCTGTCCTTTCAGTGAGAAATCCCTGTCCTCACAGGTAATGCTAGTAAGTGCTTGTTTGATACAGGTCTGCAAACACTAAGACAATGGCCTTGCGTAGTACGCACCTCAATACACACACCTGTTAGACTATGTAAGCGCAATCAGCTTCAACCCAATCCTACATCGTATCGTTGTTTAAATTTATTTTAATATTTAAGTATTAATTGGCAGGTAGAGGCAGGTACATTGAGTGCTCTACACCACCCTTACCTATGCTGCCAAGCTATGGTTTCAAACACTTAGAAGCTTCCGGAAAAGTAAACCCCATGATGAACGAACAACCATGCTCATCAGTAAGTATCATAGTTCACTTCTCTATGTATTGTGCTGAATTTGCGACATAATCTGTCTCCCCCACTACAATCAGAGGGAGATCCCCCCACCCCAAGGTCTTACTAAGGTCACATGCATGATGGTTTCCAAATGCCACAAAGCTAAACCGCTCAATTTCACAGTGCAGCTTCAACGAATCTGGCCTGGGAAACACGCCTTGTCCTCATTCTTTGAGAGCGGAGACGATGTCGCTCCGAAGCCGTGTTTACAGTATTGTCCGCACTCGTACTTACGCTTGCCTAGATGAACATTTGTAGGTCTGGAAAAACAGCTGTCCCTAGTCATCAATTTACACAGCACGGTGACCATCTTTACTTACACAGAAGGATTTAAAAGGGAAACATGCTTCTTACTCAAGACAGCTCTAGAGAATTTCAGGCTTTGTGTCAATAGTGTTTTACTACAATACAGGCCTCTATGAACCCATTACACTCAAGATAAAAATGCATCTGGCTTTTAAAAAGATTAAAGTCCATTTTAAAATGTTAGCCTATTCAAAGTTCTCTCTGGGATAACATAACTCACCCTGTAAGTGCAATGAAAATACTTCCAAACAGTTTCAGTTATTAGGAAGCTGATAGATTCTTTAAAAACTATTTATTAAATCCAATAGATTTTCGGTTACTTGTGTGGGGACTGACATGCCGGTATTCCTGATGTACTTTTTGTTATAGCTGAACCAAAACGGCCTGAGACTCGGTTTGTCTTCACGTTAAAGACTTTGCTGCTCAGACACACAGAAGATAAATCCATCGCGACACAAAGGGCTTGGCAGATAAGAGGTGATTACAGCCTGGAGGAGACTGGGTGACCTTAACACTACCGAGTCCGACATAACCTGGTCAGGCCAGACCTCGGCCTCGCTAGCAACCCCCCCCGGGCCCTTCACTGGAGCGGGAACCTGAGCCTGTGTCTTCAGAGTTAAATAACATGACACGAAGTTCATTGGAACAAGTCCAGGCAGGTTTCCGGCGCAGCGGCCATCATAGCAGTACGTCTCGTCACACAAGCCGGCGTAGTTTTGGTGAGCTTATCTGGCCGCGCATTAGCGTTTCAGGCGAGGGGGCTGTTGGATTGTAACTAACGAAGCCGTTATCAGGGATGGCAATGCGCTGAACAGGTGACGCGCACTGACAGCTTCTGCAAGCCACTTCATAGTTTATGTTCACGTTTTGTGCACCACGTACCTACATTTCTCTATGGCATTTTTTGACCATTGGTTAGCCAAAACAGAACTATAATTGGAGAAAATATGAAGTGTTCCAGATTATCATGGTTACTTCTGTGCAGAACCCGCAATATCGAAAGAAATCTGTTCAATTAAATATAGTAAGAAAAGAGACTCGTTCATTGGTAGGGGCTACACTTCATCTGATGCTATGCCGCTGCCGCGTCTGCAGCGCTCCACCGTACCCCCCGCCCCCTGTCACGCCGACCCGTTCTCCTTTACAGCAGCTTCAGTCAATCAGCTGTTAACACGATCCAATTCAGCGATCATTAATCTTTAACTTTTCATCTTTGACCTCCCCACAAGCTGGGCCATGTGTGAGGGCGAGACTATTTGTTCTTCTGCAGCTACGCCGTGCTTTCAACTCAGGTAGGATATTACGTAACAGCATCTATATATAGCGGGCGTGCTGATACGATTGTTTCAGCTGCGCGTGATCATTTGAAGTTTTGATACATCGCGTGATTAAAATGCAAACAAAATTTCAGCCACTCGTGTTTACCTGAACCCCTGTTTCGACTCGCGATGGAAAACCCCGATCTTTCTGCACAGGGATTTTTCGAAAGTACTTTGACGGAGCTTTAACGAAACTTTACTTTAACGAAACGCTTTGCCTCTTAAAGCACTCCGCTAGGAACTCCCCGAGCTGTCAGTGTGCTCGGGACCCGCAGCCACATGTCCTGCTTGGGCATACGCCTCTGCCTACCTTCCATCCCGCGGAGCTGTTGCTGTCTCCTTTATCTTTGAAGTACGGCACAGATCTGACCATCCAGTCGTATATCTGGGATAGGGTCAGCCTCTTGTCGGGTGCGCTCTCTATGGCTTTGGTTATAAGGTCTGCATAGGAGAGGTTCCCCCAGGCATTCCGGCGTGAGGAAGACTTCCTCGGCTGCTGGTTTCCAGGTGCACCGCTGCCTGCGCCGCTGCCAGTAGCGGGAGGGGACTGCGAAGAGAGCGGAGATCCTGCATTGTCCTGACCGGCAGAGCCTGCGTTTATATCTTCTGCTATAGTACTTGGGCTGTTTTGGTCTTCCCCCGCAATACTGGTGCTGTTCAGTAAACCATTGGCGTTGATGGTCATAGAGCCGGCGGTGTCCTCCTCGTCGTCCTCTTCCTCGGGGATAATGTCCGCGTCGGTCGATTCGGGTTTCCCCGTGCTGGACTCGGGTCGTGGTAGAGGCCAAGTGCATGATCGTGGCCTTTTCTGCGGCTCGAAATCGGGGTCTATGTCCACGTCCAGTGAAGAAAGGGGGTCAGGGGGTGGCGCCTCTGCCATTTTTAGTTCTCTCGTTTTCTCTCGTCCCCGAAGACGCGCCGATCAGTCAACACATAAAGAGCACCAGACAGCCAGCTACCTGTCAAAGTGGCATCCCATGAATGCGCTTAAATTTCCAAGGTGCTCCCAAAGTCTAGCAGGCTCCCAGTCCGATTACTTTAATGTTTATACATATGTCGTAAGCGATTATTAAGATCAAACGATCCGCAGTTGTGGGTTTTTTCCTCACTTCAAACAGCTTATCGCATAATTCTCGGTAAACTCCATACGCCTTCTGAAGCTAGTAAACTAGCTATCATTAATATCGCAGAGAATTACAATACAAATACAACGCTGGTTAGTCGCTAGCTGTAAGTATTAGCGGTTTGCATACATACCGGCCACTTCAGGAATTCTTAATACGACTTTGCCCGTAATTGAATGGATCCGCTCCTTTGTATCTACCTTACACAGTCAAGATCCAGCGATGCACTGATGCAATGCAACTAGCTATAAATGCTAAGAACCACAGGAAAGCGAATGTGCAATAACGTTATAAAAGTATATGCATTCCATTTATATTTCGGAATAAAATTCTTAATCGACTTGGAATTGATTAAATTGAAATTAAAAATCGCCTGGAAAAAACATCATTTGTTAGCTAGTCTTGCGCTGCCATCTTGATAATTTCCCTTTCGCTCCGAAGTCCTTTTAATAACCCGACAGGCGAGAGCTTCTGAGTTTCTCCGTAAGTCGTGCACGTAAAAATAAATCGGGCGAAAAATAATCCGTTTCCCTCTTTTTGAAGAGTTCTAATCGCAACCTGCAAAACGATCGCTACTTCACCCGCGGTACCATCCACCATCTATGCGCTCCGATATCTAATTATCCCATGCCACATTCCTCCTACTGACAGCCCGCACCAGGCAAAAAACTTATAGAGCCCTGAATGGTCGTGAGACAGCCTAACCCCAGTTAAAGGACCTGCCCCCTGAAAGGA
Source organism: Stomatorhinus ivindoensis (assembly GCA_019775895.2). Lineage (NCBI taxonomy): Eukaryota > Metazoa > Chordata > Actinopteri > Osteoglossiformes > Mormyridae > Stomatorhinus > Stomatorhinus ivindoensis. The sequence continues at coordinate 805,392 of JABFEB020000106.1, read as the reverse complement.
ATCGCCTTTTAAAGCGATAACATCCGAAAGTACAGTATACGGGACTTGACAGGGCGCAGGGCATGTTGAGACACGCCGCTGGGGTAACCCACACGGACGGCCGCGTGCACTCAACTTAAACTGACCCGCGTCGCGTGACACCTTATACTGGATTATTTTAAAAATTCGCACCCTGTGTTTACTTCTACATACAGACGTGTAATTTTACCACGCAGCGGCAGATTCTACGCGATCGTGGTCAGTAACTGTATTAACATAGTACGCGTAACCAGGGCTAAAACATATGGCAGGAGTCGGATGGGCAAAACCTCTTTGTGCGCATACATTCCTGGCATTTAAATAGGTAATTAGCATCGCACGCAGAACTGGCGCGCGGCGGAGACTCGGCGTTAACAGTATCGATGCGTCTTTAAAACTCTCAAGTAAGTTTTCCCCTTCGCATATTAAAAGGGCTGTCAGTCAAGCCCGTCATAGCCAGAAGGACACGCCCCCGTCAAGCTAGTTCGACGCCCTCGGACGCATGACGTCACCCCATTCCTAACACGAGCGGAGGAGAAATCCTATACGGCTCTGTGTTGCCTGGCTTCGTGCTGCAAGTGATGCTTGGGCGCACCCCACCCCCACCTGTGTACTGTAGCAAAACTGCATGGTAACGCCTTTGTTTCATGCGGTTGCGAGAGGCACCTGACGTAACCAGCCGTCAGTAAAGGAATCCCTGACCTTTATATGCTCGGCGTTAATCATTAGTTAATCTCCGAATGACTGAAGTGACTGTATCCAGAAAGAAAGTCGGTGACTGATCGAATTCGGTCGACTTTTAAGTACACTCGTTTACCGGAATGAGCTCTCAGATACTGTTATTGTTAAAGGATTAATTCAATTTATATATCATTATCAATTGCATTCTACTTAATGTATATACAGTATATTATGTCATTGCATAGTGTAGTTACTTTTGTTTCCAACTGTAAACTTTGAATAGTTTGACAAAATACAAAAAGAAAAAATGTTTTTAGTACTTAATTCAGGTAATATAAAATTCTTTGGAGTACAACAGTAAGCAACCAGAAGCAGGAGCTCTGTCGGTCCCTTGGGAGACACTGTTTTAGACAGATCAGTCATTGGTTCCTTCCTGGAGTGCCTAATTAGACATTTCTGCACATATCATTATATGGCCCACCCACTCGACTGGTCAAACTGGGGTGACCGTAGTGGTGTTTCTCAAGCCCAAAAATTATGGGGCGAAGGAGCCAGACCCTAACCAGAATAAGGGAAACTTTTGAGTCCCTTTGCAAGACAGTTTAATCCATAATGCTAAGGTATCTGATCTTACCCCTTGAGAATTCTCCAATACCATTTCCCCAAGTCATTAAGGCAATTTGCGTAAGAAGGCTTGACTTCTGTTACATAACTCCCAAGCACATTAACATTTGTCATAGTAACAACTTTCACTTTAAAGCATTTTTTAATCAGTGTTCTTAATTGTGGATTTTCAGATTTGTAACATTTTACATCACGTCACAAAGCGGCTTCTTCTAGACCATTAAAAAGTAATAACGTTTCCAATAACAGTTCTACAGTAACATAATCTTCCTATGCAATCGGAGATCCAGCCGAAAGCGCGAGCTAAACCCATACTGAGAACGAACACGCGACTACCGGCCAGTTAACAGCTATCGGCCTGCTGCTTCTGCACGAAACCTTGGTGATATACCTTTACGCCCCCCCCCCACCCCCCCCCTTAACCTACCAAAGTGAAAACAGCCAGAAATTAAACATGAAGTCCAAAGCCAGCAGGTCCATGTTGGGGGGGTCCGCCTCATTCGCCAGGGGTGCGTCTCCGCGCACAGTGAGTCCCTTCAGAGCAGCGTTTCCAGATTCAGTCCTCAGGGCCCCGCAGACAGTCCATGTATTTGCTTTACTGGGAACTGGGAGGAAGCAGCCTGTGGGTCCCACGGACTAGGCCGGGAAACACGGCTTCAGCGGGTCTCTGCTGACATGGACTTGAGACCAAGGTGTCTGGAACCGGAGAGGTTTGGTTTGTCCTTGTTTCTGTGCACAAAACATCAGTTGGACAGCAATCAAACGGCTGTCTCTGGGTCTGGAAAGAGACATGGCTCAGTTATTGAGTGGGAATTTGCAACTTTGGAAAATTGCTTATGTGCTATAATACATAATTTACCTGCAATGTAAACATCTTCCCACGTCATTGGTTGGTTAATACTTTAAGTTCTACTGCAGTGAAAAGTCAGAAATAGATAATGACACATGACAGTACAATAGGTATTATTAAAAAACAAGTAAGGCACGTCATGAAATACAGTAAGTGTCTTATGACCTGATTTGCACAAAGAATGACATTGATTCCAGAGGGATTAATGCATGCATTGCAGAGAGGCGCACGACACTGGTGTTTAACAAACAACCCAAGCTGAAAACAGAGTGGCCTGCCCAAGTCAGTCAATACGTCATATAACATTCCCTAAATACAGACCTTCATCATCATGGCCTCAGCCTGAAGAGTCTGGTAGCCACTATAGACGGTGCACTTGAATTACCTCATCCTTACAAGATCAAATAGACATGTTGCGAGACACGCTGTAAGTTGGTATCTGCTGCCACCTAGTGGTCAGAGGTTCATTGCCTTTTTTTTCAGAAACGTCCCTTTTTGACCATCATTAGGGCGAACGTTTCTAAACAGAGACATTCATGCAGAGCTGGCCTCAGTAAACATTTACTGCATTGTGCACTGTTCGCATTTCGCTACTACTGTAGCACAGACCTGAGCACCAGTAGAAGGGCTTTCGATCCAGGGCCTTAATGAAAGCTAATCCACCCATCCGTCCATCCATCCATCGCTTATCCAGAACAGGCACAGTCTCAACAGGAGGTGCAAGCGAAGGCTGGGGTGCATCTTGGGTGTGATGCCAGACCATCATAGGGCACATGCTCACAATCAACAATATAAGCAATTTAGAGAATCCAGTTTGGAAACCAGGTGAAACCCACATAACAAGGGCAGCATATGTACAGACAGCACACACAAAGCATAAGAGTAGGATTCGAACCTACAACTGTGTCACGTGACAGTGTTAGTCCGTGAGCCACTATGTATCCTCCATATCTTTCAGTTTAGCTGAATCAGTGAACACACAAAGCTCTCTGTCTTACTTATTGTCCATAAAATGTGGCATTACTATCGGTAATCCTGGTGTCCTATAATTGGCTTAAAGGCACATATCTTCTAGTTACAAACGTTGTCTGTGATTCTAAGGTTTTGGCTGAGTCAGTGCTGCCCCCGCATCAGTCCTGCGATCTTCTTTAGATTCTTCGGAAACAAGCAGTGTCGTGAAAGCTGCCGAACAGTGACGCCGTCTGCCACAAGGGGGCGGCAGAGGCCTTCCCGTATGACCATCCTACTCCAGTGCCCAGTGGGCCATGGCAAGATGTCAAGAGTTCAGCATTAAGCATCACCTCAGGTTACAGCTTAAAACTTGTGTGCTAATCTTTTGAGAGTCTGTGTGCTTCCGCGGTTAGATCTTTAATAATGAATAATTGATTTGATTTGATTTGATTCAGACCCTTTATTGCTGTTGCAACATACCATGTCACTAGTCACGAGTACCAGCGAA
>JABFEB020000106.1:769674-789551 GCA_019775895.2 Stomatorhinus ivindoensis | reverse complement strand
CCCCCCCACACACACAGAGCCCCACCCTCTAGTATATCCGCCCCTTCTGGTCAGCTTCTTTTATTTCATCAATGGAAGCTGGCCACTGGGGGTAGGAAGGTAAACGGGGCGACATCGAGGCAGAGGGGCAGCCCGTTCCCCTTCCTGCTGGCAGCGATCCACTTTTCTGGAGCGACTGGAGCCAATCGGCGAGGAGGTGCTCTGCCAGAACGACCTGCCCATAAACCCTCACGTAATCCTTCTCAGGACGGAACGGTGAGCAGTTCACACTTATTCAGAGAGGCACTTTTCACACAATGGGGGTCGTTCGAAACTCAAATAAAATTAAACAAATGAACGCAAACATGGCTATTGTAATTACATAAATCTCTGTAATGATCCAAGCATATTAGATGGCATCATCTTCTCGAAAACCGCAGCCATTCTCACCCATTGCTGCGCTGCAGTTTGCCGACTTGCCAGTTGCTGCCACTATATTAAAACTGCTAGTAGACGATTGGTCAGTTCTAATCAGCTGACCAGAAGGCCTGCACGCCCACACAAACGTGGTTGACCGCAAGGGCCCCTTATGCTCCCGGGATGCTGTCTCTCCCAGCGAAACCCATTTTTAAAAATTGACAGCTTGGGATGAGCCACAAGAGGGCAACCTGTATTTGGATGGGGTCTGGGACCTAAGCTGAGGTGAGCGGAGAACTGGAAATGTTCCCCCAGCGACTAGTCCAGCTGGGTGCTTATAAATTGCCTCCGCCATTATGATGTATCTACGGAGAATATAAACTGCTGCTTTACCTATGATCACCAGTAACTAGGAGCAGTGATGGCTCACCGATGCATCGGATTCACTTATTTAAGCTGAGCAAACTAATGTGGCTCCAAACCTATTACCCACCTCTACTGGTTAGTTCTTATTAAAAACCCATATTATCCGACTTCCTGGGACGGTGCTCCTGTAAGTTCTGCATTAACACTGATTAATCTGAGCTGCAGCATACGAAATACCTGAACAGTTTGCCTATGGAGTATACAGATTTAAATATCTACATAAATAATAATTTAAATGTGGAAGAATTCTCCCTCCCACAAAACGCTTGCAAATAATTCTGCGATTTATTATACAGTAGGGGGCCTTTGTAATGGGGGAGGCGGGAGGTAATGCCGATACCTGCTTTTAATAATGCGATTAATTTGCAAAGCAGCTGAGGACGGCTGTCCGCTTTGAAATGCAAGCGAGCCGACGGTCCCCTTTTCTGGGCGACTCGCCGCCGGCTGTGGCCCCCGGGACCCCTTTGTAAGCAAGGGACTGGGAGGCGGAGTTATCGCTTTGCTGTGCCCCGGATGGATCAAAGATGTCGCTCTGATCCCCCGGCCCGCTCCAGTCCGACAGGACGCCTATCAAAAGGTCTGACTTCTTATACCTGTTTTTTTTTTTCAACCTGCCGCACGCCGACGGACGGCGCAGAGTTAGCCATCTGCAGCCTGTTTTGATGCGGGAGCGGGAACGGCTGGGGTGGGGGTGGTATTAGTGCCGTCGTTTTGTCTTAATGGCATCACGTTCCTGGTCCAATTGTCAAATAAAGCCCCTCGTCGTTGAGAGAAGAGACTCAAAAACGAAGGAGACTACGAAGAGGGGGACGTGATTTCTCCAGCGACTGCACAAGAAATTCATTACATTCCCCAACAATGACCGGAGGGAGGAGGGCTTTTTTCCTTCCACTCTAAACGGCGAATGAATGGAAATGTCAATTAGCTCCGTAGAACAAACTACATCTGAAGCCACACGCATACAAAATGCCTATCAGGCTGCTCATCGGCACTGAAAATAAAGCAACACTGCTTTAAGTTTGTCAGTTTGTTATTAATTGTGTATAAGGAAGCAAAACTGTTTAAGTGGAGTGATATATCTGTCAGAAATAACTGAATTACATCACCGTTGTTGCTTAACATTTATTTTAATTGAGTACAAACAATTTGTACATGAAAAAGCAAGACCCCTCGACATCACCAGAATCATTCTTAAGTTGTTGACCATGAAATGTCACAGTGAGGCCTGTAGTGTGCTAGTAAAACATGAAACGCCAGTTAATGACCTTTAACCTTTGACTGGGGAAGCTGATGTCCTGAGAACGGATTTCTGAGAAGACTTTTCTGTGACCTGGGTTGAGTGACTTTCCACCTGTAGCCCAGAATTGCAGTTATGTACACCCCCGACCCCTCCTCACCCCCCCCCCGGGACCTTGTGAATAGGCCCCTTCACCCTAACCCCCAGCTGTTACATGCTAGAGTCACCAGGCTCTTGCAGGTGAATGACGCAGTTGTGCAATCAGTGGCTCAAATTATGCGCCGCTTTCAATTAGCTAAGTGAGATTTGAGTTAGGAAGAATTAAGCCCGATAAAAGAGACAGATCTCAAAGTTCGAGTTCAAACACATAACCCACTTAATGCCGTGTATCATCTTGAAAAATAAAGTGTTTAGTTGAATTTTACCGACCCTTTCATGTTACGGTCGTGTTTCTGCAAAAGAGATTATGCATTTCTCCATTAGTCGTCTAATTAAATTTAAAAAGCCCATCATGGAGTGCTCGCGGTCCATCTCTTGTTTGCGATTGCTCCCCAGCAGCCGAATCACAGTGCGCCGTGCGAAGTGTTTGCGACATCAATGGCGGGGCACTTGAATGGCGGAAAAGCCGCAGTCGCTGCCGCTTAGGGCCTGTGCAGTAACGTCACCTCGCCTTTTCTGCCGAGTCGCGTGTGCCGGGTTCTGGGTCTGCTGTGACCCAACCTTTTGGTGCAAACGCGATGTGAGGGAAGGGGGGGTTATGGAAGACTGTGAGCATATAGCGCTAATCATGGTGACAGAGCCACCCCTTCAGGTGTCCAACAGGGGGCTAGACCAGGTGACTTATGCTGCATTCCATTTACCTCAGAGGTCGGAAGTCAGAGCTGGGAATGACATCACACCCGAATTAACTGTGTTCCAGTACAGTAAATCAGAAAACCAGTTAGCAATACCTGGGACCTGTTTCAAAAAGCAAGATTTCATGCTTGCTTAATTTACCCTAGTTAATCTTTGTTCACTTACATTTAGCCCAGAGTACCTTTAATCTGTCAAGTTATCTGGCTATGCAAAAAATCCTGCTTTCTGAGACAGGCCCCAGCTCTAGCCAGATTCACTGTTAGCCATAGTTCGCAATATCAGGTGATGACACTTTATGTGGTATTTTGCACATAAAAACATGTAGCAATACGTCCACCGATAGCAGTTGGACAGTACTGTGCATACGACCAATTTAATGAGCCACAACAAGACGTAAGTGCTAATTGATGATGAAGGCCGCAGCCATCTTGAATTCTGAGTTCAGGGTTGTGTAGATTCTTCCAACTTTCCGAGTAGGAATTACAACGTCAACTAGAAACTCGGAATTTCCAGATTATGACTTCAAATGGAATGCAGCATTATTTCCAATCACGTGACATTTTTACAAAAGCCAAAATGAGCCCAAGGTCGGTTCCGTTTTCTTGATTCCTTTGTGTTGTCTTTTCATAAAGCCCATCTCCATAAGCCCAGCTTCACCTCAGAACCCCGCTAAAGTCCCTGTCCCGTCCTCCCACCTCCCAAGCTTTGTGGCTCCGTTTGCCGTCTGGCCTGGAGCGAGTCTTACAGTCACGTTCGATATTCCCGTGTGACACAGGCATATCACAGGGGAACCTAAACGCTAGGCTTAGTGTTTAGCAGCCATACATCCAATCCTTGAAGCCAGGCTTGATATTGATGATGAGTGGTTTGTGTACCTGAGACCCACAAGACCACCGCCGCCAGCATCACATCTATTAACCAGTGAGTGAAGGGTCCTGCTAGCGGCTGGTTAAAACGCTGTTTGAGACAGCGCTGTCGCCCGCCTCGAAACTCTGCTTTGCGCCTCGAGAGGATGTGGCGCACGATACGGCAGGCGAGGTGTCTATCTCTTTGTGATGAGCACAAGGGTCATCAAAGGGTCCCTTTTCTAATGGAAAAGATCAAATCACCTCCTCGCATTAGCATAATGGAGCTTTGACCTACAAACACTACATGTGAATTTACCTTGTGGGAAATAAAGCCAGCACACAGTTAGAACCCAGGTGACTGTATATCATTGGAGACGGGAGGGTATTAAATGAGACATAGAGAAAAGTGACCGTCGTCGGGGAGGAAAGGTTTGAGAAGGATGTACGAGCATGGCTGCATGCGTAAAAGATCCAGCACTGGAAAGAATCCATTATAGTTTCTTTCTGGTGAAAAAAAATCCTTTTTTTTACCCACCCATCCAAAGGTGTTCTCTGCCTGCTTCCCTGGGCGACATTAACTGGTTGGAGGTGAATGACAGCTGGAAATTCAGAAGCTTGGGCCATTCGGGGGGGCACAGGCGGCTCACCTTCTGGGGGCTTTTTTGAAGGTGACACAACCACCCCACCTTCTACGAAGAATTGTAACGTAGCATTTTAGAAGGACGGCATCAGCGATGCGTGTGACTGGGTGAAAGGGAAGGAACCAATCATAAATGTTCATTATTCCACAGATTAATCAAATAAAAGAAGAGATCTCAATAACGTTATCTCCATCCAATGCCTTGCAGTCCTTGATTGAAAGAAGCAAGAATCCTGTCCTCCTATTACAGGTAGTGTGGACCTTGATGTCAATCAAAGGAAAAGAACAGTTCTTCAAATGTGCTTTTCAGATAACCTGTTATTTACTCAAATGAGTCAATTTTAACTTCCACCAAGGGGTTACCGGCCGGGGGTTGAGAACAGCACTCTCCAGTGTTGCCTTGAGCTAATTAATGAGATTGAGCGTGAATACCAGGTGTTTCACATCTCTATTCCCACTTCGCATCACCAGGGCCGCTGTCGCTCTCTACTCGCCGTGTGACTGCGAATGATCACGAAGCGGCTTTCTGTCGAAATGAGGACAAGTAGGCCAGCCAATGCGGCGGGCCCGGGATAATCAAGCACGGGCTAATATGAAACAGAAACCTCAGCACAATGGCGGACAAAACAAGCCCACAGATGGCCTGACTCAAAGATAAGCAGCTGCATTGTGCTTTAAGGGCCCTGCGTCGCGCCCGGTGAATAATCAGGGGTCGGGGCTCTTTCTCGGGACTTTAAATTTTACCTCCCGCGAATGTAGCATGAATTGAACCTGCAAATACGGGGGCTGACACCCCAGGAACAAAAGACGCCGTGCCTGTGTTGCGCCACCGATGGTATGGCTCTCTGCCACGTGGCGTGATTTCTGGCCGCATGGCTGTTTTGGAAAGATCCGACTGTCTGGTTCTAAAGAGCAACGTGAGTCGGTCGCCGTCAGGTGGGACCCTGTTTTACGGTCATTTGGCCCCTCCCACATCACTTGTATCTTTCAGAAAAAGCACACAAATATTATCAAGCCCTCTCCTCCTAAGAACCAATCTCCCTCAACCTCAAATACAGCCCCCCTCCAATTCATTCTCATATATTCCCCAGAGCAATACTTGAAAGCATATGTTGTTTGTTTTATGCTGAAGGGCCTCAAGGGCCCAGTGTTCTGCATTCTGGGCCCTTAGATTTGATTCCTCGCCTTCCGGCTGACGGCACACACTCCGGCGTCCGCGCCACTGTCACAAAGGCCCCCCCCCCCCATGATTGCCCGTATTTCCCCACAGTTTGAAAAGAGTAATTATAACCTTTTATTCTATCACTATTTGTTTTGCATATACATACAGTATTGATTGCGATATCAGGGTATCTTTTGAGGAAACATGGCACTTACACAAAACAGCATGCTAATATTCAAATGAGCATCCAATTACAACAGCAAGAGTCACTTTTGTGTGCCGCACACGGGTGCCAAATTAAGATCTTTTGATCTTACACCCTTACTTACACAACTCTACAGATGAGTAATTTTACAGTGTGACTAAAGACAAGACAATGGCTAAAGCATTTTCTTCCCCGAGCATCTCAATACCCTGCATTCATTACAGACCGTGGACAAAGGCCAAGGCTACAAATTACTGATAATGGTAGTGTGCTAATGAAGAGAATGGAGAAATTTCATTAGCATTAAAGAGAAAAGATTTTTTATGACCTACAGTTGCTTTCCATTACGAGTTACTTAAGGAGGAGAAAAGAGGAGACAGAAATCTAGCTCTTCATTTCCATGCGTGAGAGGCCGTTTGATTGGCGGGGCTCCGCCGGTGCCGATAGCAGCCTTTCGGGGAAAGAAACACAAAGCCGTCCGAACATATCCCCGTACGGAGAACGATGACGGTGATTTAATAAACACATTTATTTCCACGTGAAGGCTGAAAACATTGCATGTGCTTTTTGATGTTAATCATAATTGGTTTTGCCACTTGTATCTTGCAGATAGAGCCTTAGCTAATCCAATTTGAATTAGGTGACAGTCACAAATATCGATTAACTCTTGAAGTACGATTTCAAACAACACGCCTCGCTCTATCTTTAAAGCGAGCATGTGCTTATTTCAGGTAGATACTGGCCGGTAGGTGGTTATGTAATAATAATAATAATAATAATAATAATAATAATAATAATAATAGGACATGTAAAAACCATAAGGCCTGCTTCAGATGTTTAAGGATTTCTTTTACTTGTAAAATGGTGGTAAATGTAATGTATGCGTTATGTGTCAGGATATTTTGATTCTCCACATATTTAACAAGTCCACACACACGCGCGCACACACTCCCACGCCCACATACATACAATAGGACCCAAGTGTTTCTGAGGACAGCTAATGGGGTTGTGAAGTACTGTACCGTAGCTTCAAATGTTCCTCTCAAGAAAGCAAATGAGACAAAGAGGCAGGAGACAGGCAACGAACGCTCTCATCCGCGGCTCTCCTTCGCCCCAAACGTCTGTGTACGTTTTTACAAATTTGCGATTTGTTACAGTTATAATTTTCTGGATGGATTTACATGTTTCCTTAATTGATTTCGAATAGGTAACCGAGGGAAAAGAAGGGAAATGTCTGTGGCTCTGTCACCACTAGATGGCTCTGGGCAGCTAACTGCAGAACAGAATCTGCAAATGAATGCCGGAAAAAAATTCTTCAATGCATTTATTGATTTATAAGCTCTCAAAGCCGTATTGAAATAAGCTGCTTTATAACATTTCATTCTGCATTTGTAAACTTTGTTTTGTTGTTTCTTCTTTTTGTTTTATTACGTATTTGCGCAGGCGCACACGGAAGAGTGCTTTTGAAATGTCCTTCGTTTGCAATATATTCCGGCAATTTTTCTGTGCGGTTGATCCGCTGTGTCAAACTTAAAAAGAGCAGACCTTGCTAGCTTGTTTCGAATAAACAATCCTCTTGACCTATTTATTTAGTTTTGGCATTTCGTCTTTGTTCATAGAAAGACCAAACTACACGTGACGTAATAGGCCTTCTGCTTAATAATCGGATCCCATAGACGATTAGACTAACCAGTTCAAGTCATCCATATGAAACTGTATGTTTGAAGAAAAATGAATTCAGTCAAACATGTTGAATTTATTTTTGTGTCGCTACAGGCTGGCGACATCTGTGAAAATGGAAGGAAGAGCCATGGAGGAAATGCAGGTGGAGGTGTGTAGAACTGAAATACATTGAAATACTGGGATACATTCAGTCCATCCTAACATCCATCTATAACAACATGTTCAAAGCAGAGCCATGCCAAGCTTCAGCGCTACCTACTGCGGCACCCGTCTGCTATTATATTACTATACGATACAGGATATAATACTTCCATCTATCCATCCATCCATGCAAAAAGTCAGTGAGGAAATCGGTGTTTGTTGGTGCTATTATTTTTGCAGCAGTTTGGATTACTGTGACCATATTGTAATGCATCAGTCATGAAAAAAAATTGTAATAGAGGACTAAGGCCAGCTAGACATTTAAAATGTAGCTGGTGATAAAATAAATCATAAGGCTCCTGGTCTCCTAACAAATAGTTCATGCTCAGACGTAGGAATCGATCTGACGAGTTGACTGCACATGGAGTATCTGCAAATGCACCACAGCTGAACTTCAATAAAACTCATAACTGAACCAAGTCTCTCCTAAATTTTATAAAAGCGCCTTATCTTCCCTGCAACCAAAGCTTCTCCTAAGGTGAGCTCTTTACCTGAAAATTATTCAATCATAAAAAACCTGTATAATGTACTCTGCGGAGAGATTGTCGACCGTGTCAAAAGGTTCCCTTACCTGGGCAGCGACGTTTGTGTCTCTGGTGACTTTCAATCAAGTCGGTAGACAGATTTAGAGAGCATGGGGGGTCATGAGGTCGCTGGAAAGGGGTGCGACGCTCCTGATATCTTTGCAAGAGGGCAAAGGTCCAAGTCTTTAGAGTCCCGCTGCTCGCCTGTCTTGCTGTATAGCTGTGAGACATGGACGCTATCCAGTGAGCTGAGGCACAGACTGGACTCCTTTGGTGCTGTGTCTCTTCGGAGAATCCTTGGGTACCACTGGTTTGACTTTGGGCACTTTTCCACAGCACCAACTATGGTACTTTTGGTGCTTTTGCTTTTCCATTGACGTCTGGTCAAGTACCAGTACCAAAAGTACCAGTATCAAAAGTTCCAGTATTTCTTTGGTAATTTGGTACTTTGTGGTGGGACTTGAAATGCTTTCTTTGTCAATGAAACACAGTACAAATGCTGCCTTGAAAACAGTTGCGAACTGTTACGATAAACCAAGTTTAAAAAAAAATTGTGATTGGGTCACATTACAACGAATACAACGAATGATCTGGATTGCATGACAAGAAATTAAAAAACATTTTGTTGAATATATTAATACAGCAGACATGTAAACGTGTGGTAGTAGTGATGTGATTTTGTTCTAATAAATATTGAACTATTTATGAAACAAAAAAGGAGTCTCATAAACCTGTCTTCGAGTGATTTAAACAGCAAGGATAAAAATGATTACTATTGTCTCGGAGAATGTATGCATCGCTCATGCATTTGCAGTGGAGGCAAACTTTAAACTGTTTTTTAAACATACAAGAATCTATAAAAGGAATAATAATTAAAATAGCAAAGCTTGCTATGTTTTTTTTTCCTATGACAGAGTAAAATTGTTTTAGTGAAACTTTAACCCCCACGCTATGAAGTCCGTGCAGAATTGAAAGCAAGAAAAAGCCTTATTTTAATATAGCTGACTAGCAATGTAAGAAGTGGTTGTGCATAATTTTGATATTAATGTTGGCATTAATATTGCATATCGCCCAGCCTTTGTTTTATGATGTCATTTGGCGCCGGTACCAGTTCTTACGCCAGTGGAAAACCAATACCTTGAAGTACCGTCCTTTTGGTACTTTCTTGAAGTACCAAAAATTTTGGTACCTGGTGCAGTAGACAAATAGCCTTTGTGTCGAAGGAGCGGTTGCTAGAGGAGTCCCAAATGAGGCACATTACCTGCATTGTGACAGAGCCCAAGGTGTTTGGTTATGTGGTGGGTGCGGCAACAGCCCGTACCAGTGCCTGCTCCTCAGCCGGACCTGACCTGTATACGGCTTTAATCGCCAAGGTGTGAGATTAAAAATTAAGAACAGCTCAACATCCCTACTTACTCCTATCTGTTCAGCGAGGTTATTTGAAAACATTGAAGTTCAGCTTGTACTTGCTTGCAAATAGTATTTTTGTTGGAAATTAATAATCTGTACAAGCAAAAGTCAAACTATTTCTTCAGTATTAAAATGTGGATAATTCTCACGAACTTGAAAACTTGAATAAAAAAGTTATGGTAAAATATTGCATCTGTTTTTGTGTAGAGCAATTGACATTACCTTAATTTTTTAGGTATATTAAAATTATGTCATTTGTTGCTCTGATTTGATGATTTCTTAACTGGGTTTTAAATCTTTCAACTTTATTGCAAGTAATCCACAATAAATAATCAATTTGTATGATAAGATGTATATTTTTGCTAATTTTTTGCTAGTTTTGTCACTTTTTCAGTAACTCTTGCCCTGGATTTGATAAAATACTTTCATTACAGAAATAAATCGCAATGCAACAAAAGTGGTTAACTTCCTCAGAGGCAAAACTGACAGATTAAACATTGAAGTTGTATAATTTAAATCTGTCTTCAAACTGTACCCCTTTGCTTAAATTCCACATTAATTTGGGGATTCTACGTAAAAATATTTATTATTCTAAGTTTTAATATTGGGTGCTATTAATCGCGATTAATCAGAGAAAATCGTATGATTCATTATCTAACTTTTCATCGAGTCACGGCCTTAAAAAATACATACAAATGAAAACCTATTTTAAAAAATGTTTTGTAGCATCTGTTATTCATATTGGGCTTGGGCCTGTTCTTATTCCATAATCAGAACTATTATAGCTGGTCATACAGGCACTGTTGCCTCGCCCTGCACATTCTGTTTTAATGTACTGAGGATCCACACCAGTCCATCTTATAAATACTCATTCATCATAAAATTAAAATCTCATTTACTTACAGAGTTCACTTACAGAGTTCATTTACTTACAGAGTTCACTTACAGAGTTCATTTACTTACAGAGTTCACTTACAGAGTTCATTTACTTACAGAGTTCAGTTCTTTTTCACGGGCTAATGGTCACAGATCCCCCTACAAAAACTGAATTCTGTAATTATATCCCCCCCCCATTTCAAAATCAGACAACACAGTTGTTTATATACCACATTTAGGAAAGGCAGCGTTTTTATTGTTGGCCACCCAAAAAATCCAAATGCCCACCCTAATATAGCATCCTAGTAATATCTATGGTGAGGAATTTTAGGCACGCAGACCAATAGAAATGAGTGCTGTAGGTGTACTGGATACGGCTGGGCTGGCGGATTTCACAGTGTTACAGACTGTACTCCCTTGGTGCGCAGTTTGCAAATGATGGACTTTTATTTGAGGAATTTTCCAATTTCTTTTCGGACTGCGATAACTAAAACCAGGGTTACTTAAACAGTGGATATCGGGGTCCAAATGTATTCCAGTTCAATCTTGGCCTCAGGACCACTTTTTCACTGACTCGGTCTTGTCCTGGGATTGAGAATATGGCTACTCGGTCCTGAATCAGTCTCGGATTTGGACTCTTAATTTTAAAGCAAGATGTAAGACCGATTTTTCTTCACCAGTGCGAAATATTAACATTTCTCCTACTCTTCTCAAAATAATGAAACACACTATTAACATAAAATTCAATTAATAAAATCATCTATTATTCAAATCCACTGTATTGGCGGTATACTGCAGTGCTATCTTTGAAATCTCTTAAGAACAGAGAAGATATCAATTTCAGCTACTTTAATCACAAAAGTGATTTTCTCTCATGCAAGCACACTTTGCTGTGTAGCAAACGCTAAACTACACAGTGGTCATATGGGAGAGTACAGGATCTGATTTCTCCAGTATTTCCACATGATCAACCTTGCCCCCCCCCCCCACCCCCCACCTGCTGTAATGACAGGGACCCTAATGACAGTGCGTGCTGGTTATGTTGTTCTATACGTCTCAAACAGTACAACCAATAAAACCTCTATTTCACTTCTTTGTACTCTCACATCCTTCATCCTGAAAGAATTTGATTAGCGGTGGTAAAGTATTGGCTGTTTGTGACATATACAATACAATTTTACTTTTAAATATTAAGAGGGGTGATGATAATAATAAATATGTATAATTAAGACCATGATCTTGAAAATTGACCTTTTTTTTTCTCAGTCTCGATCCCCTCAAAATTTTGGTCTTGACTCAGTCTCAACCCTCCCAAAGTCTCGGTCTTGATCCTCCCATGGTTTCTGTCTTTACTCAGTCTTGAGCATCCCAAAGTCTCGGTCTTGACGCAGACTCTGTACTTGAAAATCTTGGTCTTGAATTGGATATAGGTGGTCTCATCCTCATGACCATCTGATATTCTACGTATGGGAATTCACAGTAGGCCCACATTAGTACTTTCCCCATACCTCTAAAGGAAGAAGAAAGGAGAGAAATCTGAATAGCAGAATCACTTTTTCTTTCTATTTATGTTGAGACTGTAAAACATTTCCATTTAAGTGTAGGAAACTCTGTACTGTAATACCTGCACATTCCTGATTAAAATTAAGGTGTAGACCTTTGCGAAAGATCGACATCTGAAGTCTGCCCCATGATTATAAGACGAACCTGCCACTGATTCTGAACAGACATTTGACAATGGCCCAAGGCAGCAGAGCGCACATCCACTGCCACAGTCCCACGCGAAGGGCCACAGCTGTCCTCCCTTGTCAACATGGTTTTTATAGCTGCCCGTCTGCATCTAACCATTTTTTAGCCTCTCGAGAGAAAAAAAGCCCTCACTGTATATGTTGCAGTCTCAAGTATCTCATTAACCTTCCTTTATAGACTGTTTTCCACTTAGAGCCAAACAGTCCTGAAGGCTTCTCTGAAAATGACTGAATGTATTAAAATTACATTTTAAAGCGATTCTCCAGCAGCAGTCTGATCGCTACGCCTATAATAATCTATTCAGCAGCAACTAAGTAAATTAAAAAATAACGGAATGGCGGAATGTTATTTTACACGAAATCGAGGGATGATGATTCAAAGTCACTAGATAGCAACTTGACCAAACATTTTCGAAATTGTGTCAGGTACTTTAAATAACCGTAATAATCTTTCAACAGTTTATCCAGTGCAGCAAAGCTAGGTAATTATAATTCAGTCTATTTAAATATATTTGATATTCGGTATGTTATGTGTCTCAGACCACAGTCTTACCAGTTATATATTGATGGTATATTTCTTATGTATGAAACGCAGCCAGGACTGTTTGGTTAATTTGCATTAAACAAGAAATAAACCATATAATGTTTTTCCATGGATTATTTCTGGAGCGAGGTGAAATATAAACTAATAATTAAGTGCATTTTATTACTATGTAATATATATATATATATATCTGATCATTAGATTTTGTTGTCATATATACATAACACAAGAAAAATGGGCATTTTGGGGACCATCAATTTGTATGATGTATGAGTGTCTGTGTCTGCGTGACTGTGACTTCAGAAGTTGTCCCCGACTCGCTTTTGTCCCCCATGGCAGGCGGCCGGTCATGGTACAGTGAGGAATCACAAGCCAGGACTGGTTACGGTCTGTCTGCCGGGAGCTGCGTCCTCCGCTAGAAAGCAGACACAGGCTCACCCCTCCGTCTTTCAGACAGCTGATTTCCTTGCTTTCACCTTTGAATTCTTTAACTTTATTGTAACAAGTGCAACATAGTCTTAAAGGATAGCTGCAAAAAATAAATGTAAAGGGCAAACATTAAGGAGATAAAACTGCATGTTTTGACTGGAATTGATCCCTCTTTTATTGCCATTACTTCATACTACTGCAGAACTAAAGTAAACATCGGCAACTTAATCCTAAACAATTTTGATAGACCTATTTGTATATTGCCTTGGTCAGGTTAAGGTACATACAGCACTGAAGATGACCACAGAAATGTATAGATTTTAATGGTAATGAAAAATAACTTGGTGAATCCACTGACGAATCACACAATGTCCATGGCTACGAGTAAATTGGAGGGCGGGGTCCAGGTCAATTACATTTGTTACCAACAACACCCAATTAAACAGTAAACAGAAACGCTCCAACAGTATAAAACGACAATTGGGTCAATATTTAAGCAAGTGGTACTCTCCAGAAACTTCTGTAATCAGCGGACAAAGGCAAGGCTACTGTTGTGGTGAGCACATTGAAATTACAGCAGCGTGACCCAATTCAGGCCAGTGTAATTGCAGAGTAACCGGCGGTTTTGGAGCACGGCTTCCAAAGTATCGTCCGGAATTAAAAGCAATGTCCACACAAAAGAGATCCCTCATTACGGCGAGGGGAGTGTGGGGGCCAGGCAGCCACAGCAGGAGTCTGTCCTCGAATACAAAACGGGCCTTCCTCGGTCTCTGTACCAGTGTAACCAAAAAAAAAAAAAAAAAACGTATTTGATGAGCAATAGTGAACCAGGACATACCCTGTTTCATAAATGAAAATTTGAAATGCCAAGGCTTATGTGAAATAAATTAATTCCAGTGAGTCTTTCGTACCTTATGATAGAGATAATTTACTAGACTGAGCAAACGGTGGCTCAGTGAGTGACAGAATAATCTCACACCTTTAGGGTTGTGGGTTTGAATCCCACATCTACACTGTATGCATGTGCACTCTGTGTGTTCTCTATTGCTGGGGGATTCAGTTTCTTTCGAGTCAGAACATGGCAACCAGGAATGTGCATAATCTGTGAATGATAATATTCACAATAAAATTTGAACATTGCCACAAAAATTATGAACCAGGCAAACAGAGGGAAAGTCATAACACAGCAGGCTAGTATACTTTTAATGAGTATTTAGTACAGAAATGTGAAAAATAATGCCAGCTTGCATTGAATTTCTGCAGACTCTGGATTTCTGGGACTGAGACCCCAGTTTGAAAACCCTTGTTCTATATGTATAGAATATGTCCTGTGTTCAGTTTATACATTTTGAATAACACATCTCACTTAAGATGATCCTCTTGCAGGTTTTCTTTGCTTGAGTGTCTGTAAAACATTCAAGTAGTCCTGCTAAAATGCCAAACCAAGATAACTGAAACTACAGTATATCAAACGCGGATCCAAATGTTGTTGGCATCGTTGACTTTTTGTGAAATTATTTACAAGATAAATCACCAAACAGCAGCCTATATGTTTAGTAGGCACACGCACTATATACATATATATATATATCATATCCTACATATCCTATGGCAAGCCATTTTAACATTTAATCGCTAGACTGGATATGAACGGCAATGAGGTCCATTTAAATTCGGGTACCTTAAACTCAACAAGTTATCTAGCTCACCAACTAATGCCTGCCTCTGGCGCGCCATGTACGCAAGAGCGCGTATTTAATGTGATATTCTCATTTAAAAAATCCAAACTGTATGAAAAACACCACTTAAACTAATCTGAAAATTCTCGCCTGGCGTTGTAAAAAATAAATATGCTTTTATTCCATATGATGAATATAAATGAATAAATATTAAGACTTGGATTCTGTTCCATACAAACTATGATAGGTGGGACTACTTCCCGTTTCGCTAATGACTACACTTCCCATCATGCCACGTGCAACAAAAAAAAACAGGAGCTGCTTGACGTAAATAAGGGAGGTCCGTTGTTAAACTAAGCTAATGTTTTAACACGGAAGATGCTGTGTGGCTAAAGCTGTAACATGACCAATGTCAGCCAATCACAGCTAAATGCGCTGAGGGATTTTTTTCTAAAGTGACGTCTCTAGATATCAGCTGCCCCTCAGCTGATCGGAAGTAAAAATTGTTTTTCCAAAAAAATATCAGTGAGGAAAAAAGGACATGGCAGAGGCCATAGCCGACACGCGAAGGCTATTCACTAAGCCTCAAAACTTAAACGATGCTTACGGACCGCCGAGTAATTTTTTAGAGATTGACGTGGGCAACCCACAGACGGTCGGCGTGGGCAGGGGCAGATTTACTACGTATGAAATCAAGTTGAAGGTGAGCAGGGCCGTCCTGTGCGGCGGCAGGTCAGCCAGCCCGGCCTGCACCGGGCACCGGGGATCTGGGCGGGGACGCGGTCAGTCTGCGGGAAAACCCAGAACATAATGCAGACTGTGAATCGTGGTCCTGATCTGTCTGACATGATCACGCATTTAGTGCGGGGACAAACCGAGGGAGTTAATTGTTAACGTCAAGCAGAACTTAGACTGTGCCCTAATCGGATTGACTGGTGTAAGTATCAGGATTCAGTCGTGTGTGTGTGTGTGTGTGTATGTGTGTGTATGTGTGTGTGTGTGTGCGCGCGTGCGAGAAATCAGATTATTTTAGCGTTGTGCAGGAGAGAATGTACCGCGAGCTTTCCGGGATCCAAAATGGTACCAAAAAATATAAGATGAAGATGAGATTTACGGCGTTGCGTGATTCCGTTTAGGTCATTTTTCTTTGCACGATTCCTCTTTATCTGCATGTTTGACACTGCGCGTCACATTGAAGTGTTAGAGCACAACAGCTGGTTTGTAATCAGTAAATGCGTGACGTAAAAACAGGAGACGTGTCCATGTTTGTGACCCACTGTGTGAGCAAGTGATGGTCCTTTCTGCTGTTCTGGAAGCGCCCTTACTGTATATGTTGTGCACACACTCATTTATTTGCAAGATTTGTCAGCCCGTGATTCTGCAGGGAAGGCCCGAATGGGGTTTAACCAGTAAACAGACTGATATGACACACTAACATCCTTCTCTAGTCGTTTGTATAAATCAGGTGCACGCTTGCGTGTTTTGCTTTCTTTTCACATTGCAGCTGGTTTACGTCAGACCCTGTGAACATTATTGATGCTTCAGTTGGTGAGCTGTATCGCAGGGTTGCCAGTTCTCGCGCATCTCGTGTGACACTCGCTCTTTCAACTTGGGCTTCTTCGATAAATATTATGGCAAATCTATATTACGTCCTTTATAAACCTAATATTAGCTGCATCAGAAACGTCGGTGTAGATTGAAAACCCTACAGTCTTTTTACAAGGTAATAAAACTGTGTAAATGCGTGTACATATGTATACAGGCAGGTCAGCTGGCTGGAGAGAGATTTTCAAATTGAGACCAAAGCTGACGACCCGGCATCGTCCCACAGTCCTGGAGCCTAACCCTTGTGGAGACATCTGCCAAATGGTTTTCCATTCCTGAGCAGACACAGGATGTCTTTACTACTCCCAGAACCCCCTTCCTGAGAAACCCTCCCCACCGCCTCCAGATTGTCCAGCAGTTTTATGAAGTTTTGGAGAAGCGAATGCCTTTAGTGCACATTAAAATATGATGCTTCCTCTTTCAACTGGTGACTGTTGCAGAAGGCTTTCTGTAGGCGAACAAGTTTGGCAAGTGTTATTAAAATGCTATTTTAGGCACTAAGTTCCCCACTCAAACCTGCATTTTGGGTCCAGGTAGGAGCTATGGTTTATTTTGCAATAGCAATCTGCTTTTGGCTCAGCGTTTCAAATTTCATTGGGGTGCAGGCTGCCTTAATAGAGGATTCTCTGTTTATTATTTCAATTAAAATTTTAATTTTAGGGATTCTATTCTCCAGCTCCAAATCATTGACCCATTTCATAATTTTGGTGTCAACCTATTTAACTTAATGCTTTTTTTTTAAACTGTGCCTTCTGCTTGGAGATTCCCACCTTTGATTAATGTTTCTTAAAAGACTGAGTTATCTTCAATCGCACCTCTCGCGCCATTTTGATGTGTGGCACTGTGCGTCGCATATCGAGTGAGGACTCAGAAGGTTGCCAGTTCAGATCTCACGGCTGGCAGTGTGATGTCACTGTTCGGCCCTTCAGCACGGGGCCTAACCCCAGTTGTCCCAGGGACTGGCTGCCCACGCATTCTCGGTTATTCCTGTTTGGGTAAATGTGTATGATAAATGTTAAAAAAATACATGGGGTGGGGGGAGACGACGACAAGCACCCCATAAACCTTGTACAACACGGAGGTGAATAAGCCCTTCAGGTATCCCCCTCCCCCAGTGTTCTGAGGGGGCTCACGGAGATCGCGTCACTGAAAATTAGATTGACGATAAAGCTACTGTACTGATTTGCGCGTGATAATTAGCATGTGCGTGTAATCAGTATTATTGTGTGGCGGGCAGCCCCCGGTGACCCCGCTTTACATATGAGTGGTGGTGAGGAACATCGCTGGCGAGTAACCCCCCCCTGCTTTGAAATGTATCTTCTGATGTTCCGTCGACTGTTAGCCTCTTTTAAAATAAGGGAACTGCATGCGGGTGCAGAGAGGCTGTGTGTGTGTGTGTGTGTGTGTGTGAGAGAGACTGCTCTGTGGAAGCTTGGGTCCCACACCCCCACATGGTGTCATCGCCCCCAATAGGCTACTTTTAATCCTCTCATTGAGGGCCGTGAAGAAAAGGCAAAGCTGTGTTTTGGGGTGTTTTTTTTTGGGGGGGGGGTATTTTCCTCATTCCCAGCTGTTCTTTGGTTAAGAGTGGATGGGCCCAGTGGGTTCACTGCGACACAGTATGCATCCCCAGAACCGGCACGTAGCGTCCCGATGGGGGGGGGAAGGGTCGCCACCTTGGGCTTTTATGTCCGCCCGATGTTATATATTTATTTCTTAATGTATTTTGCGTGAGAGCTCTCTCGCCTGGAGTGACTTGCATTTGTGAACATTAGAGACTGAGCACATTGTGGCGGTCGCTCGTTGCCACAGGGAGCGGCGTTGGGGGGGCGTTGAGGGCTGGGCTTTGAAAGGATACGGAGTGGAGCCGGTGGTGAGCTGGCCGACGGACGGAGGCGCATCCCGTGGGGGACGCGGCGGGCCGAGTTAAACGAGTAGCCGAGGCTCTCAAATGGCGGGATGAACTTGCATGTAGCCTTTGAGTGCTGCTGGACGTGAGCCAAGAGGCCCTAACCCGCCCCCCCCTTTTCCCACATAATTATTTAGAACATGTTTGAGGTTTGAGAGAGACACGCTAACAGGAAGATGGTGTCCCTGATGGTGTCCGAAATCAGTCTGGATCACTTTCTGCTCCCATTGAGGGGATTTTGGGAATGACGATCCAGGGGGCTGGAAGCTCCTGGCCTCTAGGGGGCGCTGTGCACCATCCAGTGGTTTCTGGGTAACTCTGGTGTCCTGGGAACGTGTCTTAACTCTGATCTGTCCTTTCCGCCAGCTGCCGTTAATTTTCCAGCGGTGGGTTTCTCCTGGTGTACCCGGAATGCACGGAACAGGCCTGCGTTCCCTGTGACGGGTCTCGCCTTTCCGGATGACTGTGACGTGGGGCAGATGTGATCATGCATCTGAGATGCCAGGGCGACGAGCGGCGATGTGGAAGCGGGAGTGTGATGGCTCCGACAGGCGGCACATCTGAGGCTGCCTGTAGTCTCGATGGACCGCACTCCTGTGCTAATGTAGCCAAAACAATCGCCGGTATCCTAATTATTATTATAATTCCCATTGTCAGCGATTAATCAGCCAATTAGTCTTAATTATGAATCCGCTTACACGTAAAAATACCTCGGCTTTCCTCATACTCTCTCCGCTTTATTAATATTCGTATAATGGCGGAATACCTCAAGCCTATCAAAGTGGTTTTAAATATGGAATATGGAAGCCAGCGAACAGCGCCCTCTCTAAACGCACTCCGCCATTATGACGAATGCGCAACTTTTTATTTTCATTACACTAATGCAACTTTATTCAGCAGCACTATAACCAACCCCTGCGCACTTGACTTGCTCGGGGTCTCGCCAGCCGTGCATTATACAGGAAGAAAACTTTGGGATCTTACTTTTATTTATGGACAGGAACATTAACGCTGCCCCCCCTCCCTCCCCTGCACTTTTACAGCTTTTTTTTTTTTCCCTCCCTTTTTTTTTTCTTTCTTTTTGAGACCTTTGGTCATTAATAAAATGGGCAGGCTGTCAACCACAGTCAAGTGTAATTCAAACTATACAGCATCCTTTCAGACAACTATTTTAATGGAAATGCCCAGCATATTATATCAAGGCCACCATATCCTACTTGAGATGACAGTATCAAAAGTAAAAGTTGATACTATGGTAACAAAGCAGCCTTCTGCTGGCGAATCGAACAGCGCTGGGCGTCGGGTGAGCGTGCTTACAGCAGAACCCTTTCCCGCATTGTTCCTTTCTTCGGAATATGATGCGATGAGACGCTATTGTGCTCCATCCGAATTCCATTTTATTATTTTTTTTTAATGCTTTAATTTAGAGCGGGACTCTCTAACTTGACTTGCTCCATCTTGCTAAAAGCTAATGCACAGGCGGCCTTGAAGCTCTCGCCC
>JABFEB020000106.1:748386-763170 GCA_019775895.2 Stomatorhinus ivindoensis | reverse complement strand
CCCATGACATATTTTGTTTCCCATTGTGCTGTGCGCTTCCTGAAGTATATAACAGCAAGGTATCTGAGCTGCATGCACCTGGACACCTTCTAATAACCAGACCAACAAACAGCACATTCATGTCATGTCAGATTTCTTCCTTATAATTGCCTGGAGGAAGATTAAAATAGATGGAAAGGCCACGAGAGCATTGTACCTGAGTTCTACATTTGTTTTATTTTACATGTGTAATTTATGCAAATTACAACTCAAATTACTGAACAAATTTCTTTGAAGAATGTTGTATGCTCCCCTGCTTATTTTTGATCCGGGGTGCTGTTCCCCTCCTGGTGGAACAATAAAAGTTACAGTGTAATTGTAATTATTTGCTTTGATTGCAGACATTATTATCTTTGTTTCATGTGCAAATGTGGCCAAGCCACACATTTGAATTTTAATACAGGAAACTTGATAAACTGGCAGAAAGAACTGGGAGATATGTTAGTAATTAAGACTTAAAATTCTGCATTAAATGGTGCTCTTGATTCTGTTATTGTTCAGACTTAATAGCAGGTAAGTCTACAAGTTTGTGTCTCTAAAGGTGTGATTAAATATTTCATAAGCGGTGTTCCTTTATGTTGTCTGTCCAACTTGAGTGTCTGCGCTCACCTTTGGGGGATGATATGCACAAAAACAACTTTTTGGATGAAGGCAATATTCTAACAATCAAAGTAAGACCAAACTTCAGAAAAAAAAAAAAAAAGAACGTGGGTGAATCTCGAAATGCGTACTTCACCGTACTTGTGTTCCCGCGAGCCTGTTTTACGTCGTCTTCCATTGCTGAAGACAGAAGTACAGAGGATGGTAAAAATCTCCGGATGTTGGTCTTGATCCGCGCCAAAGATACATGGGTGTATCCTCCCGGAACGAGACCAATCCCAGGATTCATTGCACCCAAAGCTCATTCTTGGGAAGCAAGTTGGCAAGACCGGTCTTGCCAAGACCACCTAGTACGGTCTTTGCGTTCTTGGTGTTGAGATTCACCCTAGCATTCAGGTAGAAGGGACCATATTTATTCATAGTCTTCCTGCCACAGTGGTATTGTGGAGCTAGCCATCTGTCATATGGGTGGCTGTTCTTGATGGCTATAACTCAATTGTGGCGTTCGTGAAAAAGCTCCAGTTGAGCAAACTGGGGTTATAGTAGTAAGGGATAATACAGAAAAATGGATTTAGGTGCAAAGCACTCAAAAAAACCTACGAACAAAAAAGGACATTTAGTCATGTTTTAAGAGCGTTACATGAGTTTTTTTTTTATTATAAAAGTGAAATGTGGATGAATAACCAAATGAACATGGCATAACACACATCTCGTCACGTCATCGGCTCTCCACGGATATTCCTGCAGGTTTGCACAGCTGGGTGGCGTGTTCCTCATTCTGCGCATAATAGCAACATACTGCGCACTATACTGTCATTTTCCATAATCAATCAATTGCTTTGGAGCAAATTTGGATTTTCAAAAACCTGCGTTATAGGAAAACGTTTTGTATTTGACTTCAGCCCAAAGTGTGTGCTTTTATTGTGTCAATTATGCTTATGTAATTGTGAGCCTTTGATCAGTCTTAAACCGTAATTGTCATTAAAGTCATTTGAAGGAGATGGTAAGTGAATTCTCAATGTTGAAGCATGTTTATAATTAGACTCTCTTCTCTAAAACCAGGGGCAGTTTTCTCCATAGTTCTGTTAATCGTCTGACCTCTTGATCTGCTTTTTAAACTCTGTTTGTTTGTGATACACACAGTAAGTAATGGTCATTTATAGTATGCTCCTAGAGTGTCTTTTCGAAAAGCTGAATTAGTGTTTTATTTTTACACGCTGTAAATGTGTGTCATAGTGTATGAGTTCCTGTGCAGCTCCATAAGTTGTGTGCACACCCTAAATCCTCCACTGAGGTTATACCTTTCTGCTAAGATCATATGGCGTAAAGATGATCATACAGGGGCCCAGTGTGCTCCTTGTACTGCTGTATAAGTGGTGTGTGTGTATGTGTGTGTGTGTATATATATATATATATCCCATGTACAGGCGTATTTATTTGATCTTCCTTGCAGAGTGGCAGGACACCCCCTGGCCCAAAATGAGCGCTGCCTTCACATGTTCTTACAAGATGAGACTGTTGACAAAAGCTACACCCCCTCCAAAATCAGACAAGCTTGAATGCGGCGGCCAGGCAGACGATGCAACCTCTGATTTTGTCTCCCCAAGTTCAGCTCCACAGGTTAATTTTAAGCTTCTGCCAAAAGTTTTTACTTATTCATCTATTTTCTTTTTAATCACTTCTGCTTTATCAGCAAAATTTGATTCCCCCCCCCACCACCTGTTAATTTGGAGAAAACCCTACAACTATTAATAGCAATTGTTCTTATCTTTATGTTTTTGATTAGTTGGTGAGGTGTCTGTAACATGAGTTTCTGAATCTGTCCATTGCATAAAATCATGCCAACTAATTATATAAAAATTTAAAGAATAACACAGAATGCAATATGGTATGAAAACCAAATGCACAGTTAATAATCTTGCATCTGACTACTCAAATGTGTAAAAGTTGCCCAGAACTTCCTTAAAGCTTGAATCTATTTTGTTATCACAGTAAAGAAAGGGGAATAGCATTTATACCATGTACATTTACAGTTTGTATACTGCTACGCTGTTTTGTTTACTTAAATTTCCAATAAAATAGTCAAATACACTTGTACGCATGAGGAATGTGTGGCTATGCGATGCTTTTATTTTACCTGGCGGACCGTTTCGGTGTGTTACCGTATAGCCTGCTGGGCTCGCTGGGGAACAGTGGTGTTCAGTATTTTGCGAGAGATGACGGGGTTCAGTCCTGATAAGTAAGGCAAAGGTGAAACCGCGTACTTTACAACTGGACAGACGAATCAGGTGAATTAGACTCCCATCTTGTGAAAATCAAATTCACTCATAGCATAATGGATAGTACCATTTTGACAGTGGCCAAGGGCGTAACATTGGCTGAAACATTGGGCGGATTGAGGTCTCCATCACGGGGGAAACATGACTATTGGGGGGGTTTATTAGCTGGTTTTGAGATATTGGGGGGGGGGGGGGGGTGGCTACAACCCTCCCATCCCCCTGTACCTTACACCCATGACTGTAGCATGTCGTGTGCTGCAGTAATTGGTCTTGATATACCCTTGACATACCTCCGAACATTTTTACACATTCCTGCTATCTAGCATTTGGAACCAATATTTGTATTGTTACAATGCAGTTTCCAAAAATAATCTCTAGATTTGACAACTGGATGAATGGATGGGCCACTTAGCTTTATCATTGCACTGATAGGTGTCTGATTCATTTGTAACCTGTTAGCACGTCCAGCAACCGCTTCTTTACATGTTGCTATGTGCTATATAGGCTAATTTCTGTTTGATCTGGTTCAGCGTCGCGCACTTCCTATCAATTGCCTTCGAAACTGAACAGTCATCCTCTTCAGCCAACATGCTCGCTCCCCCGGTTGCTGTTCCGTTAAACTATAGATTTTGAAAATACAATTTGAGCAAAGTCCTCGATTTATTAAAACATACGTGTACTTGAAACCAGCTGGAGAGAGAAGGCCAGAACGCCCCCCCTCCAAGGCCCAAGTTACTGAGTTGGAGATGCCACAATATGCCTTTCAGGCAAACAAGCCCTGGACATCGGTGCTTATAAGAGTTTCAGTAAGTCTTTGGATCATTTGACAATTTAAAATACATTGCAGCTGTATTAATGATAGAAACGACTAACATCAGTCATTTTAGACCTTTGCAGAGCATGTACAGTGAGGTCAGATGGGTATTCCAATATGATTTATTCTAATAATATATATCAGTACAACTTTCACAAATTTACACTCCACTCTGTACACCGAAAAAATATTTACATCCTACAAAAAAGAAACCCAAGTGCTTAAAGTTGTGTTAGTGTCTACGTCACAACGTAATTTTTTTTTTATAGCGTTGCCACCCACACGCGCACAAAACGTAAAATGCTATGCTTAATATGAAAGTTGCTTCTATGCATTTCCCATAGCAGCCTAAAAGTTTGTGTTTACAACTTTTAAAACCAACAGCTTTGACGAAAATAAAAAAACAAAGCTTTCCTAAGCTCACAAGTCATGCCAGACGTGCCCTTGACGCCCAGGAGGCTTAGCCGTGTCCCGCCTGGGTCGGTCGCTTCTACCGTGGGTTACAGCACCAAGATGCCGCGGCCTTTGGTTTCAGCACTGCGTCAAGGACAGCGACCGCTTCTCCCGGCCGCAACTTCACGTAATTTAATTTTTTCCTTTTTTTTTTTGGTTACCTCTGCTGCAACTACTCGTCGAAAAGGTACATCGATCATAAAGCTCACTGATCACTGAAGTACTGGATTTCTGGTAGAGCACTTTAATGTAAAATCGATTTCTGGGCACTTATTCGCTCGCGTGTAAACTGGATGCGCATTTAAACCATAAATTATAATTGCCTTTATACAAACAAAAATCAAATTTCTAATTGAACTGCTATTTGGGGGGCGTCTTCCCTCATCCGTCCGCACCTCCTCTCGTGTATGCTTTCTTTTCTTATTAAAAGCCAGAATTTCAATTCTTTGGGCATCTCGACTTGGCACTTTGTCAAGCGGTCATGTAAGGGGTTAGCCAATCGTAAGCGTCTTGGATCGTCTCCTTATGCTTTTATATGTCACTGGATTTGTACATGTCTGAGAGAAGCCTGGTGATGGGAACATTGCCAATAGTTTTCTTGAAGAACACCTCTTCTATTGTCGACGGGCTCACGGAGCGCAACGCTGGCAGAAGCAGGAGCAGCTTCCCAAAGCGGCATGGTTGCGTGGGATACCTATTAACGACAGAGACCGAGAAGGCATATTTCAACAGGTAGGACTGTAATTAGGGAGATAAAGTACTCACAAGGCTGCCAGTATAACACCACGCAGAGGTACTCCCGTCATGCACTTAAGCAAACACTTAAGCTAAATTGCTTCCGTAAAATATCCTGCTGTAGAATAAATGGAAGAGTATTATTATAAATAATACAGTATAAATAATAGCTAAATGTTTCAAGTGAATTAAGTGTAGATGTGTTTTACTCATATTTAACTACGTTTAAGAACATTATGCATGCTTTTATGGTTCAGAGGGGCCCTGCGCACAAGCTTACCTTGTATGTATGTAACTGTTCAGCGTGAGCTGCGCCTCGTCCTGTAATGCAGCTATGGCGGTGGCATTGCGAAAGTTTCTCAACTCTGATCCGCTGTGAGTGGGTACTAACAAAAAAAAAACACGAAGCGCTCTTACTCAGTGTCACTACTTGTGTATATAATACAGCAACACGTAGCATTATGATAATCAACCTGACGCATCCATCTTGGAAAAAAATCCCCTATTAACGCAAGACGACGCATATTCATTGTACTGCCTTTTCTAGAATGGCTGTATGAAATTAAAGTAATTAAGATTTTAATATATGCCTAATAAAAACATTGTTTCTTCTACTCTATGCCCTTTTCTTCTGGCGCCTAACCAACGGCGTAATAGAAAGTTTAGAACTGGGGGAACAACTTAAATATTGAAATAGCCTACAAATGTCTGTCTGTTGGGGGGGGGGGGGGGGGGGGTTAAACCGAAGTAAATATTGAGCGGTACACGCCCCTCCCCCCATCCTCCGCGATTCCTAGACACGTAGGCCTAATTCATCTTTTATATACACGTCTATGTCTACATTTCTTTACTCTTTCTAAGAGTGCGTTTGTGGCATTGAGTGTCTTACTGTTGGCTGCTCACCTGCTTTAAATGTCACGATGCACTTCAAGCAAGCGAATTCAGTGGCGTCAAGACGAAGCTGCCGGAATCGGGTTACAACTTCTTGAAGAGCTTGAATTTCCGAAATTATTTTACTTAGCCGCTGAGATTCCGTATTTTCTGTGTTTATGCCTTTAAATACAATGCAAATACAACACTTATTTTACCATCTGCGTGTCTCCCGGTACGTTTTGCCGTACTTTATTTGACATTTTATTTTCCGTGATAGAATCACCTTCATTAGTATTTTGCTTTTACGTACCGGAAACAGCAAGAAGGGTGTTTGAATCTACTGGAATTGCCCACTGTGCGATACCAAGAACAAACAGTTCTCGCCAGGCATCTTCTAATAGGATTAACTGTAACACAGATTATAAGGTTAGCACCAATAAAGAGTGCTACATACAGGGTTTAATTCTGGATTGGATTAGTGAAATTTATTACGTACACACATACACATATGAATATAAAAAGAATTTATCAAGGGCTAGGCTATATAGGCCTACACATGTTTCTACCAAGTAAAGAATATCTTTTAAATAGTTAGCTTTTAAATATTCTGTTTTCTCACCTGGTCAGGTAGAGGGAGTGTGGAAAAGGCCGGAACGCTCTTGGCCCATTTGATGCTCATGAAAAGCAAGCGAGCCGCTGACTCACACACGGACTCCGTCGCCACCTCGTATAGATACATGGGTGTCCCGCTGACCTCATGTGGGTACTGGAAAGAAATCAGCAAAGCTATACTCTGTGCCAGCGATCGGGATGTTGGTTACGGCTAAGATCTATATAGCGACAGTCCTGCAGTCATCGTTCATGAAAACATTTGCTACCGAACTGTGCGCTTACATGAGAAGATTGACTATACATATTGCAGCTATTTATAGCCCACGCTATATTGTAGTAAACTGAAAAGCGCAAAAGATAAATCCATCATCTTGAATAAAAACCTTTTCTGTGTTATAATAATATGTAAAAATGCAAAACTGATTATTTATAGTATCATGCCCTCTGGGGACCTTAACTATTATGAACGCCACATGCTGGAGATTTTAAGTGCCGTTTTGTTAATTCGAAGTTGCGCGTGCATTGGGAATATAGAGGCTGTACCTTGGGAGTGGGCTGCGCGAGGCCCACGATGGCCTGCCGCTCCGGGGTGCCGGACACCGCGCTCAGCTCCAGGCTGTGAGGCTCCAGCTGAGTGACGGCGGTGAAGAACGGCGGGCCCGTGATAGACGAGGCCGGAAAGTGGTTCGTGGAGCCGTTCACCTCCTTGTGCCCTCGGAAGTAGAGAGCAACTTGCTTCCGTATGGTGGAGGTCCTTGGTCCTCTCTCATGCTGCACCGCTAAATTAAAAGTGCATCAGTGATACAGGTAAATACAACAGAAGTAATATTACACATATTACACACTTTGTTAAACCGATCATTTTGAACTAATGATCAAAACTGTTGGATAGTTCATAGTTCATCAAAAGGTATTCAACAGAAAAAGTAAAGATGCGTGATACTAAAATTTCAGTAAGAGTAAAATATTTAGAATGTTGCATAACAAGTTACCGTCTTTATTCATGTTCACTTCCAGGCACTTTTTCAGGCGACAAGCTCGACACTGGTTTCTGTGCGTTTTATCTACTGGACAGCCTCCCTGTTGGTAATTGATGGTGTGTGTTAATCTCGCTTTCATTCATACGGTTAGACATCAGCGTGCTGATAATATGCAGGATATATTCGCTCTTTTTACTGAAATCCCTTTAAGGCCCAAATATTTCCTTAATATATTTATGTCCTTAAAGCACGCCATGAAAATACTTTGTGGTAGGCTATATTTAAATAGTTTGATATAGGTCGATTTAAAGTTAAGGTTATAAAGTACATAATTTTTACATGTGGTGAAGTTGCGGTCAGAATTAGTTATTCAGCAGTAACATGAAAAAGGGCGGTTAAATATCCCAACCTGAGATAATAAGCGAAATATCGATTAGTGATTTACCTGGTTACCGGATTTACAGACGTAGGACCTATTTCTTCGGATGCTTCTCTTGAAAAATCCCGAACAGCCATCGCAGGCGTAAACTCCGTAATGTTTCCCGGAGCTACGGTCTCCGCAAACTTTGCATGGAATATCCAAAATGCGACCTTTAAGAAAATCACCAATAAGAAGCATTTTATTTGTTTCCTGCACTTTACAAGACACTGCTGCAGAATATAATTATGCAGAAGAATATTTGCAAGACGATATATAACATTGTTTTATTTAGATATATTCACAGCGGTGTATATATGCAGAGATCATGCTGAGTCGATCGACCAAATGAGCTTTCTGTAAATTCTTCGGAAAGGCCGAAGTATCCAGGTCGCCCCCCCCCCCCCTTACAACGCCAAAGGGAAAAAAGTTTAGCATTTTGCATTTTAATTTGCTGTCCATGGGAATCTGTGCGTTTATGCCCTATTTAATGGGAAGCATCATATTGGAGAACTCTAAGACAATGTTTGAGGGCAGACAATGAAGACATTAGAGAAAGTTTTAACTTAATGATTTTCCCATTGAAACTCGTCCGACTGCCTCGATCTCGACAAGCTGTCAACTCGCTTTATAATGAAACTCGACAGCTGCTTTATACAACAGGTCTATAGGCTAGAGGATTAGGGTTACATAGCAATAGAAATAATACAAGCGATCTCGCTCTGGAACCTGAAATGAAGTCTATGTAAATCATCCCTGGAGTAAATTAAAACTGTTTTTCGTTCTTTATTGAAACATGCAAGCTCAAAATGTGTATATTACACATTAAAGAATGGCGATGTAATTAAAGCGACATGCTACCACCTGCGCGTTGATTCGCTCAGCGTCTCATCAAAGAGCGTAGCATGGGAATTTGAATACAGCACGGTAGCGAAAGAAAGACTTCGACTGTGGATCTAGGGGTTTGATACATTGGAGTATTCAGGATATGTATTTTAAGTATTGTGGAGACTATTTCAAGGCGAAGTTCTGTGAAATTGCAGTCTGAGAGCGAAATAGCATTCAGTGTTGAAAGTTCCGTGATGTACGTTTTTGTTCGTTGCTTGTTTTTTAATAAAAAAACTTTAAATATTGTACATATTATTTTACTAATTGGCGATAGGCTATATTGGTGATAGCATACTGCATTTACATTTACACATTTGTAACAGAAGCGAGAGATCATTTTATATTTTCTTTATTTCTGGTTAATACATTTTAATTATACTGGGAAAATAAGATTTCATATGAGGATTTCGTTTAATTGTAAATAGTTTAAATAATTTGAAATATTTGGAATTACATCATATTTTTGATAATTGTATTGTTGCTGTGAGTACAAATAATTAAAATGTCATTGGAGTCGACAGGTTGATATTAAAGTATTTAAGATAATAATAATAATAATAATAAGAAGAAGAAGAAGAAGAAGAAGAAGAAATAAGAAGGAAACACTCTCATGTAATTAAAATAGGAATACTTTTATGTTGCGCCGAAAACCGTGTTTAGATTTTCTCAACAAGTGTCCCATGAGGCGGCCTGCTGTATTATAAGCACACGAAGGCTGCATGGTATGTTTTTTAATCCACCTGACACACCGCTGAAAAAACAGTGCAGTGATTCGAAGGAACGAGCTTTCGTGTCACCCTGAAAGTATAAATGATTGGTTTCCTAAGAATAAGTAAAAGTAGGCTACTATAAACGAAATAACTCATGGACCTTTTTGAGGCCACCAAATTATATCCGCGCGACAACAGGTTTCACAGCTAATTTCGACATGCAACGGTACCTATAGAACATATTTAGACAAAATATTCCGATTGTCAGTAATGATCTGCCGTTACAAAAAAAAAAAACACAACATGCGTCTATTAATATTCGGTTATTTTTGCGCGCGCGTGTCTGGCATTTGCAGCATTTGTACTGTTTTTACACATTAAATTGTAAATGCTTCCGTAGGGTGTAGGGTGAAGGGCCAGATACTATTTTAAGTTTTAAAGAAGAGTTAGGCGCATGTTTGTCAGTTTGTGATCACTTGAATAAGATCCTACTAAAAGTGCTGGATTTTTAAACGTACAGAGACTATTGAACGTATTAAGCAATAGAATATGTACTTGTTATTGACTGGACAGGTAAATGGAAATATAAAACTGGAACTTGACAGTGCACGCTGCCCACAACCCGCCCATTCTTTATAAAAAGTTTAATAAATTGTGTGTAATTTACGTATTTAACTCCTAAAACAGAACGAGACAGAAACCATGAAATGAAACAAATTCAAGTTTCAAGTACTAATTACTGGATGATTGCTTATCTATTAATCTACATTACGCATTCATGCCTGTGTACTTCTCTGAAACCAGCAACTTTAATCGAAAAGCATTTTGTTTACGGCAGTTTCCGATGTTAGACTAACTACAGTTTAAGGAATTACTCAAATGGCCAATTCTGATGGTGTTTTTTTGCCATAAAACGTCGTAAAGTAGCATGTATGTTGGTATGTTGATATTTGCAAGTCACTAAATATGCACATTATTTCCTTACGACACATCGGTGACACAAAAAGGTATAGAGCATCAACTGGAGTTGTCATATTAATAAGAGCAAAAGTATGGTTGTCATTAATTATCTATTAGCTAAAATAAAAATTATATCTTAGGTTCTTATTTCTTGTAAAATGTCCCACTGCTCTTTTCTGTTTAATACATAGTTAATAACAGTCAGAACTCACAAGAAGTAGATAGTGAGTAACTGCAAGTCTCCTATCCAATCTGGAATGTATCATTATTGACACTACCTTTCAGTTAACTGGTTAACAACAAGTCAAGTAAAGCCATACTACTACATTGCCATACGACGGTGTAACTGCCACTTACTGGATTTGACATTTAAAATATCTAAACACCCACTTGTTGATCCGGCAGGTTTGCTCATCTTGGATGATCTGCTTCTTATATTTCTTATATATATAATATTTACATATAAATGTTTATTTAAGCGCTGAAGAAGTTGATTTGTAACAATGACTGAAGAAAAAAATAAAATAAAAATATTCCGCTTTGTCCCGGATTAAAATAGTCATAAGGTTAGGAAATGTAACGTTGCGTCCAGTTCTTTCTCCGGTTGGCAAATTCCTGTTATTCACACAATTAGCGAATCTAAAACTGCGACAGAAACGGCTGAAGACGGAGCTCGACGCGGTTGTAGAGAAGCTGACACCTTCGATGGGAAAACACAGTCCCCAGAAAGTTAGAGACACTGGCGGAGCAGCGCGCCGTAGAGGTAGATCTAATCTGGCGAGTCCCAGATAGGCACAGGAAGCAGAAAACGCATTAAATCGATTGATACAATGGCGAAGAATTTCGCTGCCCTGTAGCCGCGGTGACTTCGTGCTGTAAGCAGCCAGATTAAAGCTTAGTAATATTTATGAGAAGTGTTGAGAAAGCAGAGGGAGGAGAACTAAACTTGCTTGTCCACTTAGCTTCCCTCTGCTTTCTCCCCTTACTCCAGTTTAAGTATGACGTCACCGTCCTCCCTCCGGTAGTTCAGATGCCACTGATATTTCAGAAGCTCCCGGGGGCTTTAACTGTGCACAGAGCGCGCACTGGAGCGACATTACGGTGACAAAAAAGCCTTCCGCATCTGTTTGCACAGTTGCAACGACGGGCCTTCGAATCTGTGCTATAGTATTTTAAAATATTGACGTTTTACTTGTTCGTACGCTTTGAAATACCGATGCTGTTGCGTTTTAAGAATACATTTAAGATAAATTGCGTTTTAATTCCAAAATTAGTCCCTGAAAGTATCTCTGGCTTAGTGATTATAAAGATGAGACCAGTACATATTCAGAAGATGTTCTGCAGTCATTCTACATATTTGCTGGCTTTTTGTCCTAATCTGAGTGTTTACTTGATCCATACCTAACATGTGACGTGAAGGTTTTTTTTTGAGAAAATTCACTTTTCACCCTGGGAGTGACGTTTCACAGTGGGTGACGATTAGATCCTAATTAGATCCGCCACTGTTATAAACGACAAAACAAGTGGAATCTAAGCCCTTAGCCTTCTTAAATTAATTTGCCAAATTTGACTTAGTCCGTGGGATTGCGCACAAATCCTTCCCTTTTCAAATGGGCTCCTCTGGTTTATAATCAAGTCACAGGTGATCCGCGTTACGTTCCGCTCAGTGAATGCGCTTGTCGGCTTTACCCTATTGCGGGAGTGTGGTATTTAATCCAATGTAATGCCGTGCACACCTCATGCATCTCATCCAATCGGATGGACCGTATCTGGTACAGAAAATATAAGTAACAGGTTGTGATCCGCTATGCGAGTCGTGGTTATTTTAGAGATTTAACTCCGCGTTATTTTTGACAGTGAAACTTCGACGGAATGAAGAGGTCGACAATATATGCGATTGGTCAGAGTAAATCGTTTGAACAGCCTTCACGAGTCGCAAAGAATGTTGTTTTTGGTAGTAGGTCTTAAACAGAAGGTTCAAACCGGAAAATAGGCTACTATACACGGATTCTCTAAACTTCTGCCTTCTGCTAATTGTTCGCTGGGGTGGAAATGTGTCGTGCGGGGATCTCACCCGAAACTTGCTCAATGACACTTTGACCTTGAGAGCTTGGTGAATTTTTACGCACAAGAAAATTTCATATTTCTCTTTAATTAGGTTCATTCTCACGCACCCGGGGTCCAACGGTCATATAATCGACTATGACGGCGGGGACACCTCGCTGATTGTAATTATTTATTTTATGTTTCCTTTTATGTTTTCAATTTACTTCTGAGTCTGGATGGAATGCAGGCATTGGTCGTGTCTATACGTCTTACTAATGAGCTTAATCCTTGCTCGTTGCTATGAAAATCCCGGTAATATTCATTGAATATTATTGCTACATTGAATAGTAATTGCAGATGTTATTTGCTTAAGTAGATAATATAAAATCTGTTTTTATTGTTATGTAACATTTGCTGTTTAAATGGAACAACTTTTTTTTCATGCAGGATATATTATAAGCTATGGACTGTACACCAGGCTTCATTGGAAATGATATATATTAAAAGTGAAATATGCCTTATCCCAATATCGTAAAGGTCTGCTAAAACGTTTGATATTTC
The DNA here is from genome assembly GCA_019775895.2 of Stomatorhinus ivindoensis. NCBI lineage: Eukaryota > Metazoa > Chordata > Actinopteri > Osteoglossiformes > Mormyridae > Stomatorhinus > Stomatorhinus ivindoensis. The sequence continues at coordinate 750,202 of JABFEB020000106.1, read as the reverse complement.
TTATACTTTACACATATATGGCAAAAACAGTTTGTACCAACCTGCTTTAGATTCAGTTTAGTGCAACAATTAAATCGCGTAAATGCAAAAATATATTACTGGCATATTGCCGCAAATGGCATCGGCGTCTATAAATAATACATCGATTACATCAAACGCACTTTGATTCAACCGTTTTGGTTATATGCTCACTGAGGAAAAACTCTCAGGAAATTAGATAGTCATTGTCGAACATCCATTAAGACTTTGAACTTAGTTCATTACTATTATGGGTGAAATGAAAACGAGACATGGATAACTGCACCTGTTTAAAAACAAATAAATAAATGAGAGGGCCAGATTTCGTTTATCCTGATCACATTACGTTACCTGAAGCAGTTTAACCGGGTGCGGGTGCGGATGGCTGGTCCTGGGGCCATCTTAGAGTACGGTTTGGGTAGATTTAATAATGACTAACCCATCCGTGTTGAGTCGTCAAAAAGGTCGTCATTTCGTACAGTAATATATAGACATGTAGCAGTGAAAACGGCGGGGGCATTTCGACACACCCCCACTAAGAGGGGAATGCTGATTTGTATAGGTATATCTTGTTTGTTTTCTGTGACATAAGACAAGATGTGAAAATGAAACTAAGAACTTATTAGATATCGATGATGATCATTATTCTCATATTATACATAAAGAGAGATACAAATATATACGGACAAATATACATGTATACACACACACACACATGCTGTATACACAAACGTTTGTAACAAATTACTGAAATTCATTAAGAGCTCATACCGCGTTAGTCGTTATGCGTGTTTTAGTATAAATTGATTAACGTATGATCTAAGAGCAAGAAAGCTATTTCTTTAAATGGTTTTAGTAAATGCGCAATTAAAATATGAATAGTCAATCTGCGAGTAGGGACTTAATGCTGCCTAGCTGTCATAAAACTGGTTATAATATACAAGTATAATTTAGCATATATATTATATGCAGGGGTTGGTTTGTTTAGAAATAATTTTCTTTAAACTGATTTTAACTTGGGCCAATTCAGTTAACCACTAAGTCAGGCGTAGACGGAACATCTCGTAATATAATTAATCTGTTTGTAAGTGTCATTATCGATGTAGGGTGAAATATGTTCAGTACCGCGGACAGCTCTTAAAGTTCCAGTACAAATGAATAAAACAATGGACCGGGGGCGCATTTCCCAAAAGCGCAGATGCTAACCACGTTAGCCACTTACATAGTCGGGTGCATGAAGCTGAAAGGGTCCAACTATAAGTAGCTAACATTAGCTTTCATGAAACGCAAGTCCGATCAAAAATATTGCAGGGAAAACTGGCACCCTTTAAACGTCGCTTACAATGGTACATAACAGTAACGTGTTGCGAGGCCTGCATTCATTAAGTTTGTCTAATTTGCTAAATTTTTCGTTTGAAATTTAAACCCGGTTACTAAGATAGTTGAGAAAATACATATTGATACATGGTATTTCCTAGTTGAATTTCCTTTAATAAACTCATATTTATTTTATTATTTTATGAATTAGTTACAAAAGTTGCCTTCCTCCAACCTAATTTATGTAGCTAACTGTACTGAGACCCTTCTGTAGCGTTAGCTACTGCTGTAATTCAAGTAAGGCTCTTTTTATGGGTGCGAAAGCAAGGCCTCTTGAGGTACTTGAGGACCCCCGCACCACCCTCCATGTAGCACCACCCTCCATGCAGCACCAGCCCCCATGCAGCACCACCCTCCATGCAGCACCAGCCCCCATGCAGCACCACCCTCCATGCAGCACCAGCCCCCATGCAGCACCACC
>JABFEB020000106.1:707823-721704 GCA_019775895.2 Stomatorhinus ivindoensis | reverse complement strand
ACCCCCCCCCCCCCCCCCCCCACTTGGACTGGAGGAGCCATCAGCTGGGGGAGACGTTTTCGGGGGCCTTCTCGGTGACAGGCGGTCAAAGGAGACCCCGCGCCCTTTGGTGTGCCGCTGGATCTGTGCCAGGCCTGTGGTGGGCAAGGAGCGTCACGCCGGCCGACTTGTTCAGTGCTGAACAGCTTCATTCAATATGTTGGAAACCTTTTGCTTGAAAGGCTGTGATCAGCAGAGATATTAACAGCCTGTATTAGCAGGTCTGTTCAATAGCTTAGTAAAAGAAATCAATACTAAACGAGGAAGGCTTGTTTTCTTCTATCAGCATAAATTTGGGCTGATAATTTGTAGCAGATTTTTTAATTCTCTTTTTGACTGTATCTACATTCCTTTTATCTTAATAATCTCTTAAGAATGGAGACATTACTGATTGAAATGTGCCTTTAAGAGGACAGCATGACAGTTTTGACACTAAGGTAAAGTTGAGATATTAGCCTAAAAAACACAATCTAAAACAACAGGAAACAACATGAATCTCTTCACTTGACAGTAAGTCTTGCACATTTTGATCATATACGTTTTAAACATCCATTTATCATCTAATAAAAACACAACAAGACACTTGTGAGTATTTTGTGACTGGACTGGGGTCAGGAGATGCCACACTGCCACTGGTCTGTAAGTTTGCCCTGCAGCTTTATGTAAAAAAATAAATGTTATTCATTGTTTCCCAATAAACAGGAAATTTGGTAAGTACTTTGCGTCTTTATCGCTACATTCAGTTATGTCATTTATATTTCATGTGTGCTACACAATACTTTTCATAATATTTTATTTGGTTTATAATGTTTACATTTTAAAGAATAGCGGTCAAATTATTTTAGAAGTTGGAGTAAATTACCACTTAAAATTATTCAGCAGCTGTCAGAACTTTGAGGATTACACCAATATTGTATTAATATTAATATTGCATTGTATTATATTAATTAAATGTGTAAGAATGAATCTGTAACCTGTGCCCTATCCTTCCTGGCATATGCTGCATAGGATTCAGACACAACATAACCCTGCTCTGGATGTTTTGGAAGATGGAGGGACCATTACTTAATTATAAACAAACAAACAAACAAACAAAAATGAATCATTTTAGCACGGTGTTTTAGGGCGGAACAGCCAGTAAAGACGTACCTTCTCGTGTTCTTAAGGCGCCATCTACAGGCAGAACCGAGTAATACCTCATGAAATTTTACTTTGTACCCTCATCCAAGATTTAGTAATGCAGTGGAATTTCTTATTCTAAAAGCGGACAAAGGGCGGATATAATTAAATCAACGCTTTGTGGAAAACTAAGAAAAACTGCATGTCAGCCTGCAAAGCCTTACATAATTCACTCTAACGCCTTATTCGGACGGGATTAGTTTTACCTGGGGACAAAACATAATTGAAGCAATTACGGACGCAATCCGTATTTTTAATCCTGATTTAATAAAGCTAAAGAATCTATATAACATGGGATGGGTTGGTAGTTAAACAGGCGATTACAACGTTGACTTATTATAATTAGTGTTGCTGAATATAATTTATTCTCCCTATAGGCTGTGTCAGCAAGAATTAATTGCACTATTAGAACCTTTAAATTGTAACTTCTTTGACTCCTCGAGAATGTTTATCTGGACAAGCAAGGTGGCGCAGAGGCTTGATCCTGAGGATTTTTAGGTGACTGAAGTGCGACATGCTAGTCACAGTGACTCACGCCCTCGCTCTTCGACCCGTGCCACCATGATACCTTTCCCCAGGTATCTTGTTGTACATGCTCCAAGCTACAGTCACCCTAAGGGTGATACCCAACACGTAGAACTATGTCTGAGGCTTAAGTGTAATTGTGGGTAACGTATACAGGGAATGCCTCGTACTTCTGTAACCAATGATTAACTAATGATTAATGACGTCGTAATTAATGTCGTGGTGTACTTTTCGTCCCTCACCAAAAGGGCACACAAGTCTACACGACAGATTCCAATTTGATAATAAATGCATTTTTAATCTTAATTTTCAAAATGAATGTTAACCATCCACATCCACAAATAACCATCCCTGATCCACCAAAATTTATGTCCAGTGCAAGTTCATGGGAGCATCCGTCTTAGAAAACTCAAGGGGCACTGCAGGAGACTCCCTGGATGGGATGCTAGTCCACTACAATGCACCGTTCTGGACAAACTCGGTTACTCTAGGTCAGGGGTCTCCAACTCCGGTCCAGGAGAGCTACTATCCAGTAGGTTTTCTGTCCCACTAGGCTTCTGATGAGCCACACCTGTTCCTGGCATTTACCTGAGAACAGATGTGACTCATCAGAAGCCGGGTATGATAGAAAACCTACTGGACCCCTGACCTAGGTGACAGATAAATACTCTCCCGGGATTCCAATCTATCATATAAATCACAGATTTTCTGATGAAAATCCCAGTTCGGTTTCCCGTAGGCAACCAGTTCCATAGTAATAATTCGCTTTATACCAACCAAAGTACATATTAATATAATGCAACTACAAAAAAAAAACTACAATTTAATTAGGGTTTATTTATAAACCTATACATTTGTCTACTTGATATGAACCGCGTTGCAATTGCCTTTATTTAGGAAAACTCCCAAAAGCCGCACAAGAAAGCCGGATATTTTATTATTAACATATAGCGGAGTAATGTTTAATTGCACCAGGAAGCACGAGTCGATTACTTAAGATCTCGCTGAACTTTATGGGAAGTGAAGTTCTACACAGTCAATAGCGAATACGAAAACATTCGACGGTGGACTTCACAGCACAAGAAATGTACCTCTGTGAAACGTCATGAAAAAAGCGTTGACACCTGCAATTGTACAGATGACCATTAAACTTCAAACATACTTATTGTTCTGTGTCTCGTCTACACCTATAACTGTAACTGACCTTCGGCTTGTCATTTTGACACAAATTAGTGTGCTGTTAATAAAGTTTTCTTCAATTCGATGCTTAAGCGCAAGCACAACGCGCATGCGTAGAACACGTACTCCGATCTGCGGGGTTCGTTTGGCTGTGTCTGGAGGTTTAGACCACCGAAGCTGCCAGGGGGAGCGAGTAGCTAAGCAGCGGAGACGACGGGGCACCTCAGCGCCGCCTCGAAATGGGGCAACAGTTCCAGTATGATGACAGTGGCAACACGTTCTTCTACTTTCTTACGTCCTTCGTCGGACTTATCGTTATCCCAGCCACCTATTACCTCTGGCCCCGGGATCAGAATGCGGGTAAGGCCTGAGATGAGAGAGCCGTGTGTCTGCGGGGAAGCTAACCAGTATACCTCGAGACTAGCGGCGCTGGCGAACCAGAGGGCCAGAGTTTTTGTGGGCCGAAACTTTGTTGCGCGTATGCTGCTGTTTTTGGGATTGTCGCTAAACAATTTAGGAGAATATTTAGCGGAAAATGTAACGACTGACAGGTGCTTTTTGTGGGACTGGTGCGTGAGGGCTGCCTGGGATTACATTAGCTGCTAACCCTGATAGTCATCCTCTGTGTACGTCGATGTCCTGATTACTGCTGCATTATCTTCGAAATTGGAGTGATAAACGCGCGGTAAGAGTTTTAAAAGTACTTCCTACTTAGCTTTCTAGTTGCACACCACGGGTGCTCCGACGGCTGAAGCCCTAAAGCCCTCACAACTTGCAGCATCTCGGTGGGGCAACGCCGGGTCTTACTGAGCAGAAGTCGGGGAGGTTTTCAGTGTTACTGACATACCTGCGGTATCACGCGGCAGTGTATTTGTTCAGCATCCACTAAGTAGCCAGTTAAATCTGACAGGCTACATAAAACGTGCCATCCTTTCGTTTTATCTCAGCATTGAGTGAACTTTTAGTTATCGGCATGCACTAATGGTTAGAATAGGCGTTTATTTGTTTCGCCATGCACGGTGAGTCTCATCATTGGCAGTTAGGGAGATTTGAAAACCACGAAAAAGTTACTCACATGTAACGTTCTGTGAAGTGGTTGGCTTCTTGATTTGTGGTCAAGGTACAAGTGGCTAGTTTCAGGATTCTCGAAGAATCAAAAAAGTGTCAGTTGTAAAGCAAAGCAAAGATGGGTGTGAAAGAATGCAGATTGGAGTTGGACTTGCCCCCTCTGTACAACTGGTGGCTTCTTTATGGGTCTGGTAACCTTCAGCTTATGAGTCCATGTCATTAATCGGTGCTAGAGATTGCAGCCTCCTCAAACATGAGCCGTGACCACAATTGTCCTGAAATCATTTACAACCTCACAAAACACTGGTGACTTTTGTTAAGTTAAACTAGAGACTGTGTGGAATGAGCCTTTGCCAAACTTGTCGTAGTGAATCTTTTTATGTTGTTGTGTATATATTGCATTGTTGCAACTTTTATTATGTTGAACTTGAAATTTTATCCATTCTGGGATGATGGTCATATTTTAATTCCAGCTCCAGGTCGGAGTCAGTTTACAAATCGTAAGTTGCAGAGTATTGTGCTGGGTACTGTACCATTGTTTCAGGCCAAGGGTACTGCATTGATTTAATTTAGGTTTAAAATGGGTAGAAATCATCTATGGACATTGATAAGGTTGTAATAGATGGTTGGATTTATCTGAATTTGATTTGCTTGTGGTTATTTCCCCACATCAAAATTCAGATGGGTAAGAAAGAATGCGGATTGGTGTTGGACTTCTATTCAGGTCCTTGTAAGTGATATTGGGTCTAGTCACCAAAATAAAATGTGATTTTTCTGCTTTGTCTAGTTCCAAAAATGAATTGTATACAACTTGGAATGTAGAATTGCTTTTTATATTTCTGCAACGTTTTCACTTTGTGACCTGGTTGATGTGCCGCACCATCTTTGCAAGCTGCCAGTGTAAGATATAAAGAGGCCCCTGTTTGTCAAAAACAAAGGACATTGACCTGGGAACTGGATGAATGCGACTGTGTTTGGACCACCTGTTGGGATTTGATGGCACAGTAAAGACTGATGCATTGTATCTCCAGGATGGAATAATTAACCAGTAAGTCACACCCGAAAATGGCTTCCAGCTTCTGGTAGTATTTATTTTCCATCTGAAGAAACAAAGCAATATATTCTCTCTAGATTCCTTTTAAATAATGAAATGAGCACTGCAAAAAGCTGCAGGCTTTGCAGTCATCCTTGGGTTCAATATGCACCCCAGCAGTGCAGGTCATTTCTGTAAGCTATGTAGGTTCTATGAAGCCCTGGTTACTCCCTGTGGAAGTTTCTGGCTTCAAGCATGAAATGTTTTCCGGTGAATTTAACTGAGGAATGTATCGTTTTTAAATAACCAGCAGGACCTATTCACTTTGTTTGGGAAGTGAGTCATTCCTTGAAGATTTTCATCTTGTAACGGAGCCGTCAAGTACACCTGTACAATGTTTGTTTGCCCTGACTCCCTGTTCCATGCCTCATGGCCCAGTCTGGGCACCCAGGAAAGATAGGTCAAAAGAGTGCGAGCAGCACTCACTGGAGTAGGTAAGCCAGTCACAGACAGGAGAATGTGAACTGTTTATATAAGATTAGTTTTATTGTCAATACAATATACACAGTATACAGTATATTGAAATGTCATTCCACACAGGTCCCCCACGGGGCATTATAAAGATAAAAAATAAATAAATCTAACTAAATTTTTAAGAATAGAAACTAGTTCTATCTATCTATGTACAGTATACAGAGACAGTACGTGAACCAAATTTAAAATGCTTAATTCTGTCTCTCTTCTAGCCGGCCATCCTGCACAGGGTTGTAGGGGGACCTAGAGTCAATCACAGGGAGAACGGGGTACAATGCCTTCCCATACCAAGGGCCATTTAGAAACAGTAGTGAGAATACCTGCAGAATAACTCCACACACAGAGCAGTGGTGGCTTTGAAACCCCCATCCCTGGAGGTGTGAGGTAGCAGAGGCACACGACTAAAGGTGGCCGTATACTGCAAACGACGTCTGCACAGAATGAAATTGAACAGATTGGAGCAAACCCCCTGGTTATGTCACACCCACTACCTTATGGGCAGAGGATGTTTTTGATGCAGCCGACCCACATACCAAGGGCAAATAAACACGTTGTGGGGAGTGCGAGTCATTTTATAAGAGAGACAATAGCTCTTTAAAATGGAAGTTGCTCTCTCTAACAGCCACTGTTAATTTAATGTTGGCAGCAGCACAGACAGGGAACACAATATTTCACACGACGTTCACGGTGGCACGCTAACAACATACGCATTCTACGGCAAAATTACAGTCGCATCATTTACTGTCAACATAAATGCGCACATTAATTTGCATTATTTACAGTTGCATGTGCAGTGTGGTCCCAAGCATGGCACTAGCTGCATAATTAGACCTACTGACCAACCCTATGGTGTCTCATTTATGTCAGACTATTGTGGACAGCAGGTGGGATTAGAACAAACAAAAGTTTATCTCGGGGGGACTACACAGACGGTGCACCGAAATGATCATCACAACTCCTAATATGACGTATTGCTAAGTTAACATTGATTCCATCGTTTTTTCTTTTCAGAACTATACGGTCGCCTTTACTATGCTGAGTCAGACTAATATGGTTGAGTCCGTACAGTATAATGTCTGGTTATTGTTAAGTAAGAATGGTGTAGGCGGTATGATTGGATTATTGGATTATTTGTGTGATGAACTGAAATGTTGGTTCCCTCATACTGTCAGTGACCCCAGGACTGTGAGGAATGCCCACTTCAATGTCAGCCTAATAAGGTTGAGAAACAACCCCTACATCCTCCAAAAAAATGTCCCTCAATGTACTGCTTCCCTCCTTGTGCCTTTTTGGCCTCGTGGTTGTTTGTTTGAGTCCACGTAGATCATGTCTAGACGGTCTTGCCGCTGTGGTTTATACTCAACAATTTAATTTTATTTTTATTTGGGGCTGTACTGGTTCTCCAAGCTATCCAGGGATTTGTTTACACCTTCACTCTGTATAGTATTGTACATTCATTCTTTTGCATTTGAACCTGAATATATCATGCCGTATCTATGCTGCTTTACACCTGTCAAGTGGATTGGTGATGGAGGTGAGATGATCACTGTATAGGAAGTATCTTGACAACGAAAACCCATTTTACTGTTGTCAAGTCTTGCTTGGCTTGGATTGGTGTCAAACTGTATGTGTAGCAGAGCAGAACTGACAGCAATAGTTTTGTGCATATTTTTCCAACACGGTGGATTCTGACCCAAGTTCTTATCAGAGGGATGCTTCGTTCTGGATTTTTTTGGACGCTCTCTGATAAATGTTTCCAAGTTAGTCCTGGGGGATTTAAGCAGTGTTCTGTCTGATTGTCTGAGCAGCTGAGCATCTCTCCCTGATTCTTGACGGCTGCTATTTGTGGAATGGGTTTGGTGAACTGTAACTCAGCATGCATGAGGCATCTGTGTAGATTCCCCCCCCTTTTTTTTTGTCCCCTCGTCTTGCTCTGCATTTCGACAGCTCTGACAGCGCAGCAGTGTCGTTGCCGTAGAGACCAGGCATGGGTTCACACGCGTTAATAGCTGAACATGTGCTGTGCGGCTGCCTGCACACCATTCTGGATTGGCACAGGGTGCCGATGGGAAGAGTTATACAATTTGAGGAATATTTTGCAGCACCAAGGGGGTGATTTGAAGTCTCTGAACCACATTATTGAGTGGAGTTGTGATGCAGTCACTGACTGTTGGAAGCCAATATTTGCCAACTTCAAAAAATCCTTAGAAATTAACTCCTTTTTAGCACGCTGTTACCTGATTAGGTCAACATGAGTAAAGGTTAGGTAGAAATGGGTGGGATCGTGTTCCCTCAGCTAATAGTTGTATTTTTATTTCACAAGAATCCTAGTGTATTTGTTGAGATTTGAAAGTGTGGCATTTCAGTTTGTAAATCAGCAAAATTTGGATTTATTTTCTGTGAGTTCCGGAAGACCAGCTTTTTAAAACTTTCTGGCTAAGATGAACTGGTTGACAGTTTGGTAATCGGGGGGGTCGTTCATTTCTTATGAGTGCTCTTCCTGGTGACATGGTGGCTTTCTGTAAGCTGGAGTCCTAGCCCTTTCCGAATGGCGCTGTTCCTAAGCGAGCGGCACCTAAGCAGACCAGGGCTCCTCATCTGGTTGCCGTCCATTTGAGCCCCGCGGTCAAACCCGGTAGCCCGGGGGTCGGCGGTTGCCCAACACGGGAGATGTGAAACTTTGGTGGGCAGCGGCAGCTTTCCCCGCGCCTGGCCCCCGAGGCGTCCCAGAGAAGCCACGGCCCTTGCGAACAGCAGCACTCATTTCCCATCTTCTGTTCCATTTCTCCAGAACAACTACGTTTGAAGTCCCTGAGGAGGGTGCATGGAAGATGCCTCTGGTATCGCTTGCGGTTAATAAAATCTCAACAGAGCATCATTCCCCTGTTAAAGTAAGTCTCATTTTTCACGTTAACGTGATGTTATTTTTCCCAGAAATGACAAACCTGCCCCTGTCTGCATGTAGGACTGTTTCACATCTCACAGCTCGCAATCTCCAGGCTTCCCTCATCCCTGTTCCTCTGTCCTCCACGTCTCCTATTCCTGCCTGTTCATGGCTTATTTGCTCATAAGACCTTGGCTGTTCAGAAAATGTGCATCGCTGGAGCGAGCAGGTTCACTTTGCTCACCTATGTGGCACCAGGCCTCCGCCGGTTGTGTAGCTGAAGCTGCACTTTCGATGCTTGTTTATCAGTACAGCACCCGCTGTCCGTAAGTTGCCAGAATTTTTGGAAGGCCTTTGGTCTGAACTTTCTGTCCCCTCCTTTTTGTTGCAAATCCATTTAGGCTTTTAATGAATACACGGAGGCACTTTTTGGTTAAATCAATAATTTCTCCTCCTTGTCCCAGCATGCAAGGAGGCAAGCTGGTTGCCATGGCGATGTTTTCTACGCGGTGTGGTTTTTCAGCTTGCCGACTGCCTTCCCATACGGGGGAATGTTTATCGAGACTGTCGTTCTTGAAACGGCATGTTACGGAAACGAGCCCCGGTCTTCAGCAGGCCACTTGTCTGCTCCTTTCTTTGGCTAGCTGCCGGTTTTTGGAGGATCGTTTCAGCTGTCAGCCTTAGCTCAGTCCACGCCCCTCTTGACACGTGCCGCTGCGCTCAAGGTGTTGCCCTCCATCCCTCCCAGCTGGCCACTTAAGCACTCTGCTCTAAGTATTTTCCTAATTAAACCGGAGCCTTCTGAGGCTCGTTAAAGATTAGCTGCAAGCATGTGCCTCCTGTTGCCTGCATGTGCCTCAGCTGCCAGAGTCCAGACTGGATTCCTGTTTAAGGTGTTGGGCGTGTCTTCAGGAAGACAATAAGGAACAGTCCTGTGTCAACCAATGAAAGTTCATTAGACCGGGGGGAGGATTGAGTTTTAAACTTGGACCATTTAACAAGAAACATTTCAGCCTCTGAGATTTCATCCTTGTCTTCAATGTCAGCCTTGTGCTTCAAAATCAAATGTTTTTTTTTTTCCTCTCACAGAAAAGCTTCCTTGCTCTTTGGATGGGCAGTGTTTCTCTTCCTTGCCTACAAGGTTTCAAAACTAGACAGGGAGTACCAAGAATACAATCCATACGAGGTTCTCAATTTAGATCCGGTAAGTCCTTCTGCACAGCCGAGTCTCGCCGCACGGCCTTCGTGTTTGCTTACGTTGAGGACGGGGTTTGACAGCAGGCTTCCTGTTGTTTTCGGGGTTGATGCTATTGCGACATTGATAATTAAAATGATTTATGGATAATATGTGATGGACAGCATTTTTATCCTCCTGCTCGTCTGTAGGGTGCGTCCATGACGGAGATCAAGAAACAGTACCGCCTACTGTCTCTGAAGTTCCACCCCGACAAAGGAGGGGATGAGGCCACGTTCATGAAGATTTCGAAAGCCTACTCGGCGTAAGAGGGCCTTGGCCAGCCGTGTCTCACTACCTTGGAGCTTCTAATGGCTTCTTGTTCTTACTGAATGCCATCCTCATGTGTGTTCACAGATTAACTGATGAGGAATCTCGCCGAAATTGGGAGACTTATGGCAACCCAGATGGCCCGAGAGGTAGGATGACATTACGTAATTTACTCCTTTCCTTTAAAAGTGTCATCCGGTGTTCTAGTGGCTATCAAACACCTGTAATAGCAGTCCTGTGATTGGGGCTGTGCTTGGATGCAGAATAATATCATGGAGGGATTCCATTTAAGGACAATCGGCAAAATTCATATTCAGATTTAAAGTTGGTGTGTCATTAAATTTAGGGTAGCACAGTGGTGCAGCGTTTTAGCACTGTCACCTCACACCTTAAAACTCTTAACATGTAACACTCTTAAGTCTTTCTAACATTAAGGTTGCCCATTATATAGGCAAGTACGGCAGAAAATTCAAGACTAATGTATGTTTCACTTCTCAAATGAAAGGTGTGCTTAATATTGTGACCTGTGATTATGGTTTACCATAACATAAATCTAATTGGTTGCAAGAGTTGTCATTTTGATTAACAATATTTTTTTCAGTAACGTCTCAGTTCATATTTAAATGTGCCGTTCACTGGTTTAATACACTTCATTCTCTCAGGAAATTGAAACTGAAGTCTGTTTACACCAGCCGGTTACAATTTATGGCAGTAACATCTGCCAAATCCCTAAATGCTCCTAAAAACTGAGTCTTAAGCAACACTGGTGTAAAATGAGATTAAATCGTTGACAATTTGAACACGTGTAATCCTTAGCACTGCTATGATAATGCAGTATTTCAGCAACAACGGTGTTTTTTGTGAATCGTGGTTAAAATTAATATAGAATTCGTAACCATGACCACCATATTGACTGGAGCGAAACTGAGTCGGCAGACGTGGTGTGTGTGTCTGTCGCCATGCAGCTACGAGCTTTGGCATCGCCCTGCCCGCTTGGATCGTGGACCAGAAAAACTCCATGCTGGTATGTTCCTCGGCGTGCCATTGAAGAGGATGCTGACTTTTTGTGCTGCTGAGCGCTGGCAGGATAACTGTGACTGACAAGTGCATGGGGACCCAGCTGTTACCTATTCTCTAAATAGAAATGATGTTAATTATGTGCTTAAGTTTGGAGTACTCAAACTGCGGTGGCCTGCCGGACGGCTTGTCGTCGCGCTGGGTCCAGAGTTTTTCCCACATGCGAGGTGACTGCAGCGAGTTGAGCCATGCGAGTGAGCCTCCGCTGGTCTTTGTGTGTGTTTCCAGGTGCTGCTTGTCTACGGCCTGGCCTTCATGGTCATCCTACCCGTTGTGGTGGTACGTTACCTTTCACTTCTGCTTCCGGTATGGAAAGGCTGTTCGCAGCTACAGTGAGGTTTTGACTGGCGGTTTAAAACGTCCGAGGCGGTTTAATGTCAGGGCTGTGAACCCTGTACCCTTCAGGGTTGTGAATCTGTACCTGTAGTTACCTGTGGCAGTGATGTCCTGCCTGTTTTGTTTTAATCTGATCTTCAGGGAACTTGGTGGTATCGATCCATACGGTACAGCGGCGATCAGATCCTCATCAACACCACTCAGCTCTTCATGCATTTTATGTACAAAACTCCCAATATGAACATGAAGAGTATGTATCCTCTGCCTTCCTGAGGTCCTGTTTAAGGAAGACTTCATAGCTGTGATTGGCGTCTCAGGTCAAGTGATATATTTGGTCACATGGGCGGTCTCCTCCTCTCATCCTAGGACTGACGATGGTGTTGACGGCCGCTTTTGAGTTTGACCCGCGCAGCAACAAGGAGGCCACGATCAGACCTACGGACAACATAGAAGTGCCCCAGGTATGGAGAGCACGTCTTCAGCAATGCCGTGTTACCTTGTCCCGTGGTCTTGCCAGCCTTTGATCACTGCCCACTCGTCCTCAAAGCTGATCCGTGAGCTGGGCAACATCAACGTGAAGAAGAAGGAGCCGCCGTTCTGCTACCCGTACAGCCTGAAGGCCCGTGTACTGCTGCTGTCTCACCTCGCCCGCATGGAGGTTTCCGAGGGCATCGAGGAAGGCGAGTCTTGTGCCTCCACTCAAGTCTTTCCTTTTATCGTGACTCTTCTCCTGAGTCAATGCACTCAGGCTGTTGGTCTGAGGGCTCCCTGGATGTCTGACCGACCCGGCTTCCGTTTCGTCCAAGCAGATCGACGATTTGTGGTGAGAAAGAGCCCAGCGCTGCTCCAGGAGATGGTGAATGTGGGCTGTCAACTCACCATGATGGCTAACAGCCGTGGAGGTGAGCCCCGTCCCCCGAGTCCCGCCGCCTCGTGTCCCCCCGAGTCCCGCCGCCTCGTGTCCCCCCGAGTCCCACCATCTCTGTGGCCTTCAAACATCTCACTTAGAATTATGGACAATTGGATCATCAACTGTGATACTTAAGCTCTGGTCATTCGATGTGTTCTGGCTTACAGACCCGCTGTACAATTACCTGCTACGTTGTAGGTCAGGCCGGAAAGGAAAGGGGCTCACAACGCAATAGTACAGGCAGCAGGCTTGTTTTATAGGTGGTTGTTCACAGGAGGGAGGGGTGCCTTCAGGAACAGCCCAGGCCAAGATAACTGCACCTCACTCTATGTTCACTATTCACGACATTCCTTGGTGGTGTTAATCTGCTCTGATTGTCCCAGTGTTTAATTCTGCACCACTTACAACCGTGTTTTAGTTGGACTTCCTAGGTACCCAATGTATGCACATACCCAGTGTATGTACCCAGTCCTTAACTGACTATAGACAAAAACCTCATCATCGTTTTCTGATCATCTACAACAGGGTCCCCTAACTCTGCAGGGTTCCCCAGTTCCAGCCTTAAGGGCCAGAATCCAGTACGGTTTGCAGGTTTCTCTGTCCAAACACACCTACTAAACCTGGTAGTTCGCTGGCAAAGATGTTTGAGCCGGGACATCTGCTAACTTTGATGGATTCTGGTTCCTCAGGGCTGGAACTGGGGAACCCTGAAGAGTCAACCTTGAATGCTCTGACGTTACATCAGAGAGATTGTTGTGTGTGTAAAGTTTTTCAGTAGCGGTGATTTTCATTTTCTGTTATCTGGCTCCGCACTTGCAATAATTCAGTACTTGAATAATTCTGACCCCCTGCCCACCCCCATCCAGGCTTCCACGCTCCTCGGCTGATATCCATAGAGAACTGCATGAAGCTGAGCCAGATGGTGGTTCAGGGCCTCCAGGAGACCAAGTCACCTCTGCTGCAGCTCCCGCACTTTGAGGAGGAGCATCTCCGCTACTGCATCTCCAAGAAGGTAAATCGGGCTCTCTGCACCTACGAGTCGAGTCTTTCTGGGCCCGCTGCTCCCGGCCCAAGGCCGTAACCGCGCTCCCCCCCCCCATCCGCCAGTATAAGGTGAGGAGCATCCAAGACCTGGTGAGCCTGAAGGACTCGGATCGCAGGAGCATGCTTCGCTTCCTGGGCGAGGAGAAATACGACGAGGTCATGGGCGTGCTGGGCAGCTTCCCGCACATCACCATGGATACCAAGCTGCAAGGTAGACCTCAGGCGCCGGAGTTTGTATCCTTATAGCGGTGTTTCCAATCCGGTCCTCCGGGACCCACAGACGGTCCATGTTTTTGTTCCCTGCTGCATTCATTAACCTTTTACATCAAATCAGAGTAGATGTTTGGAGACTAAAAATTCTTTTCCTCTTCGCCCAGTGCTTGATGACGAAGACAGCAATAACATCACAGCTGGGTCTATAGTAACAGTCACTGTAACACTGACCAGGAAAAGAATGGCGGTAAGCTGGTGTAATATGGGCTGGCCATGCAAATCTAGCACATGTGCAGCGATTTCACATTACTGGTTAGCCTTCAGTCAACCTCAACACGCTGTCGCCCTGGGAAGTG
>JABFEB020000106.1:692220-707723 GCA_019775895.2 Stomatorhinus ivindoensis | reverse complement strand
GTGGGTCTCTGTACATGCAGCTGCAGATATGCCCACTAGAGGGCAATAGCTCTTTGCAGAACTATGCTCTGAAGGTCAAACCACTTAGCCTCCTGGTCATGCTTTTGAGCATGTGCGGAAGTGTCGTGCATACTTCCAGCACTAACCAGCTTTAAAGCAGAACTATGATTCGCAAGTCTTTTCTAGACAGATCAGGTGGTTATCTGTAAATTTTAGATCCAGTACCAAGATGGCAAACGTAGCTGCATTTAACAATTATCAGCTGGAAGATGTAGGAAAGCTGTCTTGTTTATAAAGCCTTCCATGATTAGCACTGTCTATATATGCCAACACCATTGTGTCCACACACGGTTTGTTTGTTAATCCAGATTGATTTACCGCATCTAGCTACAGTGTTTGACCATATGCCTATGCGCGGCTGGCGGCTGGTGTGTGCTGGTGCAGGAAGGCTTTTCCCTCTCAGCTATCTAGCTCTATTGTTGAGGTGTGACGTCTTGTGACGGCAGCTCGATTCGTAGCCCTTAAGTCCTGCTCTCCAGCCAAAGGCTGTTGGGTTTTCACCCTCCTGCTCGTTATTTTCCCTTTCCGGTGGCAAAAGGAGGTGTTTGAGAAGGAGCAAGATCCACAATGCACTGGGGAGGAACAGCCCGCTGAGGAAGTGGTAAGGCGCTATCAGATTATTGCAGTCATCCTCAGACCCTGCAGGTTAGATTTGAACTTTTCTGGCCACTTTGGTCCAGGTGATGCATTCAGTTGTTGCGTTTGCTGTTTGTGTTACTGATTAATCTGAAAATATCCAAAGCATCTGAAAAGGATTCCCGTGCTCCCGTCTCGCCTGGTGTCGTCATAGCAGGGCGACGCCAGCAAGGCCAAGGCTAAGGTTTGGCAGAACAAGAGTAAAGGGCCCAAGAAGGCAGCCAAGTCCAAAAAGAAGAAGCTGATAAAGAAGAAGCCCGTCGTACAGCAGGCCAAGGCCGAGAAGCAGAAGCAGGCCAACGGGAATGTCGCCGGAAACGTAAGCAGAACTATCAAGTCGCTTATTGTGTCGTGCGGCCTTGTGTGAACTCTCGTTTCGTTTTATAATTGCGTTTGTGACAGTCTATTAATAATGTGATTACGAGCTCTGCTGTTAGCAGCTAGTCAGTGATGTTGCTTAGGAGCACCACGTGTTGATTATCTCGTCTCTGCCCCTTAGGAGGCCACGCCCACAGCGAAGGAGGATGAGGATAACGCCTCTGATAGAGGCAGCGAGTCGGACGATGCCGAAGCCAGCAAGGACACCCCCAGCGAGCGGGACGAGGAGAGCGACAAGCAGAGTGACACAGAGGTGGATGAGATGGCCGCCGACGATGAGGAGGTGAGTGCGGGTCGCGGCCGGGCCCTGGCCAGACGCTGGGTGGACCTGCCTGGCAGCCCTCACACAGAGCACGCCTCTGACCGGCGGCCGTATCTCTGCAGGAATGGAAAGCTCTGCAGCAAAGCATCCAGCGCAGAGACCGGGCCCTTCTGGAAACCAAGTCCAAGATCACGCATCCCGTGTACAGCCTGTACTTCCCTGAGGTGGGGTGGCGGACAACCTGAGCTGGGAGCGGGAAGTGTCACGTGGGGAGTGGTAATACTGTGATGGCAATTCTGTGCCCCCACCCCGCGCTTGCAGGAGAAGCAAGAGTGGTGGTGGCTGTACATCGCGGACAGGAAGGACCAGACGCTGGTGTCCATGCCCTACCATGTCTGCACACTCAAAGACAGCGAGGAGGTGAGTCCACTCCATCTCATTGGCCAGAGGGTGGAGGACAGAGACCCTTTGCAGTCGTTGCATGTCCACACAGCCCTTAATTTTGAAAGCTGGTGTGGGGATCCTGTTCCATGGAGGGCCGGTGTGGGTTTTTGTGATGATCTCTCAATCAGCCAATAATAAAGCAGTGGTTGTCAAGTCCAGTCCTTAGGACCCACTGTTACTGGCTGAGTGATCATCCCAAAAACCTGCCCCCACACAGCAGCTCTCCATCGAACAGGATGCCCACCCGTATTTTAAAGTGCATCTGCCCTTTAATTTCTCCGTCTACAGAAGCACGTTGCCTGTATGTTGTCAGGACACGTGTCCGTACGAGGAAGCCTGCATACCTGGTGATTCCGCCATCCTCCCCGTTTGAACTTAGAGTGTCTGTACTAGATGGGGGAGAAGAGGCGAGACGGCTCTTTCCTCTTCTGTGGCACCCTTCCATAATTAGTTGCTAGGCAACCCCCGAGTTGCTGCGTAAAACTCTTAAAGGGGCGGCTGGCCTTCGGCACAGATTTGTTTTGATTGCCACTCCAGCCTCGACCCGCGGTTGGCGGCCCATGCGGACGCACGCCGGCACCCTGACTCCGCGCCTTCCCTCAGCGTTCATCCACAGCGGCGCTTAAAGTTTAAATTGTCCACAGCCGTCGCCATTAAAAGGGCGGAATGCACAGCTAGAGGAGTAGCGTCTCGAGGGTAAATTGCGGTTGCAGCTAATTGGCAATAAACCATCAGTAGCAGTAATCTGTTATTTTGAATGTGGATGTGCACCGACATGCTGCTCTAATTGAATCTAAAACGGACGTCGCTTTGGAGATAGCGTTGCAATCGCTGGCTTTTTGTTTTTTTTTTTGTTGAGTCCTCACATTTTCTCTTGGATAAGGCAAGAGGGGTTTTGAAGCTGTGCTCCATAGTCCTGAGCTCCAGTGGTTAATTAGCTAAAGCTCGCTTTATGTGGATCAGTGGGAAATTTGCTGGTTTATGATGTTTAAGAAGTGATGTGTAGCCTTTCATTTTTTCCCCCTCCATTGATTGATTATTTATGTAGCTCTGCTGTCTTATTGGGTAAATATATGTTTGATGACTAAGCATTTTAGTATAGCACAGCAGTATTTATTAATTTGCTAAATCTGCAATAATGCAGTAGGTTTAACCTGCATGTCGACTGTTGCTTTTCTTTAATACAGGTGGAACTGAAATTCCCAGCTCCATCGAAAACTGGGAACTATCAGTATTCTGTAATTCTGCGATCAGATTCCTATCTAGGCTTGGATCAGATAAAGCCCTTGAAGGCAAGTGGAGTCCATGTGAACCGTTTGCTCGTAAATGGTGCAGTGTGCAATTTACTGGTGTGGTGACATGATCTTCTGTCGTCATGGTGATGCAGCTGGAGGTCCTAGAGGCAAAACAGGTACTGGACAACCACCCGCAATGGGACATCCCGGAGACGGAGGAGGAAGAGGAGGACCAGGAGGACAGCGATGGCATCGAGGAGAGCGAGGACGACGAGGAGGGCAACGACTAGCTTCCAGCAGCATGGATTCACACTTCACCACCACCACCCCCTGGCAGCCACTGAGGAGAAACCGACTGGTTTTCAGAGGTCCAGACTGACCTCTCCCACCTATTCTGTTTTTTTATAAAATAAAAAAGTGAAACGTTTTAAAATCCAGGCCACAGTTGGTCTGAAAGTCTTGCTTATTAGTTTTGTCAGGAGCTTTAGGGTGCGACACTATTGCAGAATCCCCCCCCCCTCCCCCCCCCGAGACACGGTGGGGAGAACGTGTGACTTGTGGGTCTTCTCTGTGAGCAATAAAGAGCCACCCTCCATCTCAACACAAAAAAACCTGGATACTAAAACAAGACTCATGTGACACTATTTAAGTTATAGCTTTTTGTGCAGGGTAAGTCCATTAATCCTGGGGGGGAAAATAGCTAATCACCAAAAAGACGCCCGAGTAAAATGAGCCCTGTCTGAACTGTAGGGGGGCACTGGATGTTGACTAAATTTCTTCTTTCTTTTTGCTGCCAGCTCTGTTGCGTTTGCAGTCCTTGGGTCGGGTGGCTGTAAGTTGAAGCTGACTCCCTCGGCCTTGTGAAGTCTTAGTCCAGCAAGGCTGTGTTCGGTGACGATTTACAGACAACGGGTTGCTCTTATTTTTGATGTATCATGTCCCCAGTTACTGGCCCTAGTGAAACATCGAGATTAAATGTACCATCATTCCTGTTGGTGGATTACACTTTGGGTTCTGGGCCAAGCCAACATGGTCCTCAACCAGGCCCAGCGGTATAGCCATTCAAAGCGGTGATCGAGTTTGCGGTTTCATAAATAGTATTTGTATAATTTCCTCAAATAAATTGGGAGTTTTTATGTGTAAAAGTTGCTTTTTTGAGTAATTATGCTGAAGCGGTGTCAGCTGCCTTGCTGCTGCCATGCCGTGTTTTTGAGAGGCGTGTCTGTGTACTGATACATTCCTATTGGCCCTTTTCAGCTGAAGCGCCTTATAAAATTACAGACTCTCAAAATGACGCTGATGTAATCTCTTCCCATATCAGTTCTTTTTCTTTGTCCTCCTTAAAATCTGAATTATTTGGCCTCTGAAGTAAATATCTGGTGATCGTTGCCCATGCTGTAGACATAGTCGGTACCCCAAAGGATGCAGAGAGGAATGATCCACTAAACCTCACTGTAAGATGTGAAACTCAAGATGGTCAGAGATATGGAGAAGGCCCCTGGAGAGAGTACAGTATAGTGGTAGGTGTACGATATGCTGGGGTGGTTTTCCGGGAGATTGAAGTCACCCCCCTCCCCCATATGCAGCTTCATATGCAAGGCTTCTCCAACAATGTAGACCCACCCCCCCGCCTTGGCTTCTTGGAACATTCTTCAGATCCAAGCGGCCTATGGGAATGGAGGTAGTCTAACAAGGGTTACATTTCCACCCTATAAGACTGAAAATGAGTATGGGTGTGTTTGTCAACAGCTTCCAGCTGCCCCACCTGACTGATGGAAATTTGCTATTCAAAGTGATTGGATGTTGTTGGGAAAAAGTATACCTAGTTGTGTGCTGTTTATAATGTTTTTAAAACGAACTGTACATTGTTTCCCTATAGATCAAGCTGAACACGTATGTATTTTCTATTTAGAAAATACTAAACTTTTGTAGTGATAATAAGGTTAGTTCTTTTTATTTAGACAAATTGTGCTTTTGGGTGAAAAGGTTCTAGAAAGGCTGCATGTTCTATTCAGCAAGAACCAAACTGTACATCAAATTTGAAACGGGACCCGCATCTAGAATATTGTACTCAAGTATTATTGATCTACGGAAGTGTAGCCTTAGTTGACACGCTGTTTAAACCGCAGTACATTCAATATATCATCTATATAAACACAATCTTTAAATCCTCACTGGCCAAATAGGAAAAAAACAAATACCCGATATTAATATTTGCAACATTTGTTTACAAGAAACTGTCATTGTAAATTGAAAATATATTATTTGTATTTAAATCATTTCAAATAAAATAATACCTTTTAAATTTGATTTTTTTAAAAATTATTTCCCAGAGTGTCTCTAACTGGCAGGAAACAACATCATCGGACAACACAAAAAGAATAAATCTTCTTGGCATTGTTTCTTATGCTTTTGGTTAATTTTGGAAAGTCCTTAAAACGACTTTTTCTATAAGGCTTTTCCACATGTGGTCCTTACCCAGTGATGTACCCGCAACCGTCACCGTAGGCGGCGCCGTACGTCCGGCGTTTCAGTCGTGAATCCTACATCTGCATGGTTACTGCGCAATTGTTCACCAATAGTAATTTTAGATCGTTTGTTTCGCCTTTTTATTGTCATAAATACATGTAAATATATCGGACACGCGGTCGGAATAGATTTTTGATCTTATATTTTATCTATTTATATGAAATTAAAATTTTGTGCCTGACAAACGACCTGCAAGGGCATATGTTAAGGTTTCGTGGTAACATATAGGGCTAATATGTTAGATAGGGAGTATGTGATAAACAAATGGTTTTACTTAAAAAGTTTCAGTTTTTTGTTATAAAACCAGAGCTGGGCCATTAATGATGTCCAGTTACATCCGCAGGCAATTTAGCACGAATTACGAAAGTGCTCATTTTTGCCTTTTATGTAGGCAACGATGGCCACTGTTCGGGCGAAAATCCCCCTAAAGGCCACCTGACCTTCCTGAAATATTACGGCCATTGCATCAAGACCAATTTCCCTTTTAATTTTTAGAAACCTTAATAATGTAATCCAATTAGTTCATTATTATTTTAATCTCGGTAAGTTTACTGTGCATCATAATAACACTCTTCCAATAAATTTGTCCCTAATGAAGCTACTGGAAATCGCGGACGAAGAAACTTAATAGACCGCGAAAATGTTCAAGGGTACACTGCATATATTTACTCTGAGATCAGCTGCTTATTAAAACCATGATTTGTGCATTTTTGTGTCTAAGACATTTCTACATTTTAATAAAGATACGGCTTACTTATTAAATATGCATTTTTTAAAGGTGGCCAGTGCCAATAACGACTGAACTAGGCCTAAAGAGGTTCAGTGGCTTTAAACGATAGAGGCCGCGCATGTCTGAGCGCACGTATTAGCTTACACAAACAGTTCATATTTCTGAAAGGGACTGTATTTTGGAGATGTGATAACCTAATTAATTCTTATATATTTTGGTATGGATAAATCTGTATAATCGTCTTCCATACGAAACTTAAGACAAATAATTACATAAGGTTTAAATTTCCAGTCTTCCTGTTATCTTTATGTGAATTGCAACTATATGTCTCAGATTATTCTCTTGTACTGAATGAAACCAGTTGTGTACACGTTGTATAATCAAAAACAGATTTTTAAAATTGTGTGGGATATTTAACGGTTTAAATGCCTGTGTACCTAATTATAGAACAACGATTGCACTGACTTCTTCCTACCGATCACTCATATTATAGTAGTATAGTGGGAACGTCACATCAATCTTTTTCCCTGCTTATTTTGCGCCGCGAATCTCAGGTTATAAAAAAATGACGGATTGTAATTTTGTTTTACATTTTAGGTAGGCTGCCACTGCTGACAGGATTCTGGGAGGTAGAGGAGTCGCAACATTAAAATATGAAATATTTTAAGGGAAAATGTCCGATTAGGCCTAAACATATTTCTTATTTTACCAATGTCTACCTATCGGTCTCCGTCTTGCGGCAGCCACGTAAAAAACTTATGGGATCAGAATTAATAACTATCACATTCAATGGCGCCACAACATCCACATTCCGCACTGGGAAGCCTAAGCTGTACATTGTTTTTAAGGAAATAGGTTGCACTATTGATCGTCGCCGGTCAGACGCGTTTGTGGCCCCCGCCCTCCTGCCTCCCCCCCGCACACGGCGTTTCTTCTGAGCCACGCAGGTGCGCCGCAAATAGTTTTAGACACTTGGAAAAATCCACGAGTTCATTGCTAAGGTATATTTGCATCTCAGGAACATCAAAATGTGAGTGTTTTTTACACCCCTCAAAGCACCGCCGTCTAATTAGCTCCCCCGAGTGCCAGGCAACTTGGAGACACATCCTGTCGCATCTGAACTCCGCTGCATTTCAGCCGGGCCGCTTGTGCTCCGCCGCGGCATCTGCTTTTCGGGGATACGGGCAAAATCGAGCCCGCAGTCCAGCTGCCGCTCCGGGAGATAGACGGGGTCTGCAGGTAAAGGAGCGGAATAATAAAAATAGAAGCAATCAAGGAAACGTCTTTTCGCGATCAACCTACCGCGGCACAGGTAATACCTCACATTCAGTCCATGCTTCGTCAGTCTTCTGTTCCTAATCTTATTAATTATTAGCGTCAGGCTGCACAACTTGAGGGCAAAACGCGGCAGTGCAAAGCAGTCTTGTTTCAGATCTAAGGTATTAAACCATATTAAGCCGTATTAATTCAGAGCAGATCGTTATTTTTAAATGCATGCGCATTTTCTTCAGGTGCCGTTGCTGGTTCATCCTTATAATGTTCATCCAAGCCGAACCTTAGGTTAGTTTCTCTCCACACGTCCAGTATAGCCATGCTTTGGGTAAATTCTTTTACCATTACCCTAATGGTCTAAGGCATCCAGGACATGTGTACTCGATCTTGATTAAACGAAGTGAGCTGTTACCCGCACAGTGTCGAGGTATCACTTTCCTTACGCTGTTTACCAGTCACGGATAGATGGGCTGCGTAACGGGGTCGGGTTACGGGCTTAAATAATAATTTGCTGCGATAATATACGGTCAGATCGGACGTGTTATATAGCCTTGGATCGATTTCATGGTCATGTAACAGTTGGCTCTCAAACATTGCACGATTTCTACTTGTATTTCTCCTCCTGCGGGATCCTGGCACCACACCTTACTGAGACCCATCGGAATAGCTGCTGCGATTACCTGACACATGTTTTGGGAAACGCCTGCGTCATTTATTCATACATTTATTGTTTTAAACGAGATACTTCGTTTTAAAAAATCATATCAGTGCAACTTCATTAATTGCTATAGAAGCCTTTAAATCAACGGTAACGTTTCTAAAGACACACTAATCTAAGACTCAATTTATTATTTTCGACCCGACGGTTTTTTTTAATTAAGAAGTGATAAGGCAAATAATGTTTTTTTTTCTTAGATTGGTTGATATTTGTAATGCCTTAATTGTTTTGAAGATTAAATATAGATGAGGAAAGTGCTTCGCAAACATTTTTTACTGATGGATATGGACCATAATTCATATGAAAACAAGACAATATGTCTAATGTTCATGCCGTTTTATTTTACCTTTGGGAGAAGATTGGGATTAGCTGTCAATATTTTAAAGCGTTTTCATTCATTTTTAATCCATTATGGAGAAGAATGTAGGCCTAACCTATTAAGTAATGATAGGGTAGTACTTAAATGCAGGCTAATTTCTGAGAAGTTAATAGAAGAAAATAACGGGAGGATGGTTTTAATATTTTTAAGAATCAGTTGCTGTTCTGAAGGATGCTTTCACCTGCACAATTAAAGCCATAAATAAGACACGTATATTTAGGTTTTCGGTGATCGGTTTTCTGGAATAAACCCCTGTCATTATCCAAATAAAGGACTATGAAACACGTTACTGAATGTTAAAATGTTCATGTGTAGTTTATATGATCTGATTATATGATAATAGCTAATCTTAATATTCAGTCGTTATTTTACATCGGCCGGGTTGCTAACTTTGGTCAGCTTTCTGGAGTGAGATTTTCAACTCGTGACAAGTCTGCACACACATGCACGTGCATTTACATGTATGTAACAGTTTTTTTTTTACCTTATTAATAGTCTGTAGGGTTTGATATAGCTAATTTTAGGTTTATAATGGAATATAAAGATTTGCCGAAGATTTTTTTCGTGAGTCTGAAAGCGTAAGAGTCACGCCAGATGAGAGTTGGCAGCCCTGTTCGAATTCCTGATATAGGTGGGGTGTGAGTTGGGTGTGCGTGTTTCCTGACGTCAAGAAGTTAGGTTAGTTGTTATATGTAAATTGTCCATGGTGTGTGGTTGTGTGTGTATGTGCCTTGCTGCCTTTTCTCTTATCTTGTTTTGCTGTAATCCCCCCCCCCCTATTTTTTGAAGTACTTTGTTTCAGTTGGAGTTTCAGTTCTTGCATATATCTGCCTTTTTTCAGATAATTTTCTTTGGTCACCCAGTTAAACGTTTCATTTTGGGCGTCCATTTAATTGTGTCGATTTAGTTTACTCCCCTGAAAATGACCTCTCTTATACATATGCATTTATTTTTAGGGAGACTAATATGGTTATATACGATTATGGCTTAATACTCTGAGCGTCTCCGTTTATTGCAGAAGGATACGGCCATTGCGCTCTCCCCTCCCGTCGCATGCAATGGTGGCAGAATGTCTTTCAGTAGCTGCTCTAATGGCGATGCAGCTGTAATAATTATTATTTATACTCTAACGTTTATTTCCAGTGATGCAATTTTTAAAATCTTATCGTCACAGACGGGTCTCGCTTAGTACAGATACGTTTTTTAGTCTGCATCTAAGCGCGTGACACACGAGACGCCGATGTGCGCATTTTGCGGATGTCCGCAGTTTGCGGAATTGAGTTGTTTTTAAAGGAAAGATGGAGGTGATGGATGCGTTGGTTGCATTAGCAAAAAACTAACCTTACATCGTTTCAAGTAAACGTTAACAGAATAATAGTACTTTTCTGTACATGCTATTATTAAAGACAAAAGAAGATACTATTGCAATGATTGAAATAAGACGCATCGAACATGTGTTGTATTTTAATATTGAATGTCTCCTTTTCGAGCACAGTTTTTTTCCTTACAAAGAATGCCATCGTTGCATTGCTTTTAGACACTTTGACCTAAATGATCTATAGGCGTCAGCGATTCCGTGTATCTGACACGGCCTATTTCTGACGCCACCGAGTCCCGTCTCGGATTTCATAGTCATCATCTGGGCACTATGGTTTTCTGTAGCGTGTATTGCTGATTACGTTCCTGCTAATTGTATAATGTATATAAAAAGAATTAATAACGCTTATTATTCTTATGCTGTGAACCTTATTGTGGTTAAATCTCTAGAGATAATTCCCATGACTCTTCCCAATATTTTATTATTTGAATTTGAGTTCTTTGCTAATAGTGACATTTGAAAGAAAGTAATTTTTATAGTTTTTTTTAATTCCGCACGTATTTATGTAAATTGGGCTGAAGTGTCGTGTGTTGTATAATGCCTGCATGTAATCTTACCGTTCCATACTCTGTTATGTTTACGGCTACTTGAGAGACGTAAGCATGCCACACGGTGACATGGGAACAGTGACCCCGCTGGAGCGCTTCACCGTACTGAACTTCTCTGGCTGCAACCTGCTAACCACATTAAATCTATTTTGAAAGGGGCAATCGAAATCACAGCCAATGATGAGTGTTTTAATAATTCAGTAAGTGCTGGTGCATGCAGCGTTTGGGAACACTTTGCCAGAGGTTTTAAGAAATGGCCGCAATACCACAATGCATTGCTGTCTTATCCGAGATTGCTGGTATATTGCCAGACCATTGTAAATGTAACTTTTCTTGAATACGTCGATATATTATCAATGAAAGAGACAAAAGATTTAAAAGCTATACTGTGTAGATTTTGTCAAAATGAAGTTTCAACTTAAGCAATTTCAGTGCCAAATGATACCTGAACTGCGTAATGTATAATTCGTCTTTCCAGTGTCCTATTCGGTCTGTTTTTTTTTTGCATTTCTCTTCTTTTATGCAAACCCTGTTAGTTTAATTTCATGTATCTTATTCCACTGAATAATGAAAAGTATGTTTTTGAGGACACTGTGACCTGTACAGGATGCCCGCTTACGATGTTTTCCTGGACAGATGTTTTTTTGAGGATTTTTTTTCCTTCAAGGGTTAATCTCGGCTGTGACGTGACAGATCTTGGGACGGAGGTGTGCTATGGGTCCTTTGTGTGTCCTTCGAAGGGGGAACCCAGCACTTGTCAGGTTCTGCAGAATCACTTGTTTCCTCTGTCGTTTCCCTAGCCGCTGTCTTCAGCCAGAGTGACTTATGCGGCTTACAGTTTCGCAGTTTTTGTTTATTCAGCTGGATATATTTACTGAAGCCGTTAAGAACCTTTCGATATGGCAGCCGTTCTGCTCCTGGAATTAAAACTGCTAGTCTGGGAATCGCAGTTGTAAGTCCATCTTCTTAGCTGCCTCCTGACCTGCTGTGGCCCCCTGTGAAATCTGTGGTCCCCACCTTCCGTGCCTCTCGCTGAGGGAGTGACCCACACGTGCCTTATCCTCTTCAGCTGTGTGTGTGTGTGCTGGGGGTGGGGGGGGGGGGGTTATTCCTGGGCCTTCTCTGAACCGAGAACTTTAGCCAGGACCTGTGTCACTCGGCATGTGATTAGAAGGTGAGATTTGGATTCGGATCAGGTTGTCTTCTCGTCCCTCAGCCGGGGCTCAAATGTGTATTTTCAGCAGAATTGCAATAAACCGTTTCTGCCAGTTTTGGGCCGGGTGGATTCAGGGGCGGCAGGGGAAGGTCTCAATCTATACTCAGGTAATGACACTCTAATCGCGTCTGTGTTAATCTCCTGGCTCCAGTAGAAAAAAAATCGGCCTGATGTGAATTTTAAGTAAAATAAATGTTTAATAAATGTCAGTGTGGTATGGCTTTGGGGGTCAGGGGTCTGTGCCTGTGACCGCTAGGTTGCCGGTTTGAATCCCATGGCAGGCGAAGTCATTCCCCAGTTGGGTCCTTGAGCAAGGCCCTTCACCTCAGTTGGTCCAGGGGTTGGGTGACCCTGCTCTCACATAATTGCTGTGGGTAAATGTGTCTGCTATACACACAAGAGCTTGTTATTTAGCAAAGCATCTATTTAATAAAAAAAAAAACGATTGTCCAGTTGGTGACCTGTTCAAGTCTTTTCTTGTGGATGCTGCTGTTGTACCTTTGAGCGAAACATTTAACCCTTTATCTCCCTAAATATCTGGCTCTGTGTTTGAATTGTGTAATATTTGAAAATGTTATAAGTTAGAGGCAAATAAATAGGGATTAATGGTAATTGAATTGTAAAAGGCTCTTCTGTGCACTGGCTCCATCAAGTTTTTAAGATAATTTTGGAATGTGGAATTTTTAATTGTGGGTGCAGTGAATTTGACAGCTTTCCCTGTCCTACGAGCCTTTTCCTGATACATTTCCCCATGATGCTTAGATTTGTCTTGGCACTTTCTTTATGACTCGTTTGCATGCCGACAAGCCCAGCATGTATAATCTCTCAAACGGCACCATGAAATTAGCATGGAAAGCGTCACCTCTTTTTGTAAAAGGCTCCAGATGTTTCAGAGAAGCATGTCAAAATAGGCCCTTTGATACCCAATCATGGTTGGCAGTGATAAATATTTACCATTTTTGCATACAGTTACTTTAAACAGTAGGAAAAACTACAGGCATCCATCGATGTTCCATGTTCTTATCTAGTTCAGCATCAGATTGAGTCTGTAACTTATTCAGAGGAACGCTGTCCGTCACAGGACTGTCCTCACAATGTAATATATACACAAGTTACACACACAAACACACACACACACGATCACTGTTACTGATTATAGATTATTTCTAAAGCAAGCACTTGTGTCTTTGTGTATAATTTGCGAGCATCCACCAGATCGCAGTATTTTTGCACACTTTTTATTTGTCACATCAGTGCCGTCACTAGTTTCGGCTAATGTCTTTCTAATTCTGTCTTGCAGGCATGAAGAGATGTATGAAAATGGCCAGTCCTCAGTGACGGAGGAGCGATGCTTACTTCAGTCTGAGACCCCTGAAACGTCACAGTAGGTATTTAACTCGTCGCTTCCTTTAACCATACAAAGAATTAGAGGCACCAAGTAAATAAACATGGCGGGTCATTGTCACAGGGCATTTTCAGTGTCACGGGGGCCGTTTTTTGTACTCCCCTTTTTGTTCTGTGCTGTTTGAAGACTTAGCTGTCATTCAAAGCTGTTGCTATGGCAAAGGAGGAGGGACTTTATGGGAGGGTACTCCGGGGCACCAGCCCAAGTGCATGTCTAATTGCATCACCCCTGGGGGCCCAGTTCCTGTTAGGGGGTATTACCATGACATCATTTGGTGAGAAGGAAAAGCAAAAGGAAAAAAAAAGCTGACAAGATGCCAAGTGACAATGTTTATAAAAACCTCGGGGTTAAAGATGACTCCGTCCGCCCTCGGGTCAGGAGGACAGCGGCTCCTCTTTCTTGTGGCTGGGAGCAGCGGGAATTCAGTCCCCGAATGGCCAGGCGGGATGGGGCCTGGCGTTTTCATCTGTGTGAATCTGTATGCATCAAATATAACTGACAGAGCTCACAGTTTTCTGTCATTGTCAGTTTCCATTTGTCGCGGGATGAGCACAGAAGGCCTTAGACACTGAAAGCATTTCAAATTCAAATATCTAAAAGCTGAAAATGCATTTCATTTAGCTAACAAGATTCAGCCTGCACCCCCTTATCTGAGTACTTCACGGAAAGGGTCGCATTAAAATATAATTTAATAAATCTATATTAATCTAGAGATTAGAATTCATGGGGTATATTTTAATTAAAATGCTGATTAAATATTTTATTTTACAAAAATAGAATGGATTTGAAAATAATGAAATACAAACCAATAAACCAAAAAATTTCTGCACTGTAAAGCCAAAGTAATAATATTACAACAGTGAGATTATTTTTTTTCTCGCCTCTACCTGCAGTTACAGTCTTGGCAGTGAAATAATCATTATTCCTGGAAATTAGGTGCAGATGGGTTACTGTGTGAAACATCATCATTGTTGCCTGTTGTTGTTGTTATTATTATTTACATGGCAGCCCTGTTCTCTCAGTGTTCATCCTGGGTGCCTCCTGCCAGTCTCTTTGCTCAATTTAAATCAGAAAATGCGGTGAATTGACATTTATAAATTGCCTGTGATGTGTACCTCTGCCTTCCTTGGGGGGGGGGGGGGGGCTGCAAGGGATTATCTTTTCCGGAAAATGGACGGATTATTGTCCACGTAAAGCTAAATTGTTTAAGTAAATTCTCGGAAATACTTGAATTCAAAGTCGCCGTCCTGTATTTACGTCCTGTGCTGTTCCTTTTGATTCGCACGTTATCCCTTTTGAACTATAGGAAGCCAGTGGATTTTACTCCTTCAGCGCTCGGTGATAAACAATACATGCTTAATTACACCTTCACGGCAGTGGCTGAAAGCCCCTGATCCAGAATCTGCAGCCATACCTGAGTGCTACGTGCGGTGGGTTTTATATTATTTCCGTGAATATTTTAAAAGCCTGAACACCTTCTTCGTTGCCTGGGCCTCTCTGTTCGCCTTTTCTTTCAGTTTAACATGCTGATCCTACAGACAGCTCACCAAGAGTTTATAAATGTTTCACCACGTTGATATGCTGTAACTTTCCTTCCGCTTGCTATACTTATCTGCCATATCACTCGCCATAGATATGAGAACTGTCTAACAGAACGGAAGTGATTGAATTGATTTCTGTCACACTCAGTCTTGTGTTACTCTGTCAGTTTTGTGAATATCCTTGTGCTAAATTTTGGAGGTACCTGCTTCTAATGGCTTCCCAGAAATACTTTCAGATTTTACAGAAATGTGTTTCTGCGTTCCAGTCCATATTTTGTGAGCAGTATTCCCATATTACTCATAACGCTGGACGGCCAGACAGCCAGGGCGCCTCAGGTTAATCTCATTGTTGTATTTCTTTTGTGCTGTAGTCTCATGAAATTGGGTTTGTACAGGTGACTTTTATATTTTCATGCTTTTAGGAACTACTATGCTTAAACCTTTAAAATAAGCTTTCATATTTTAGCTGTTAGTTTTCTATTCGTGTGTCTAATTTGTATTTTTGCTTCTCTGTTTTGTGTGCTGTGCAGTGTTGTCTAACACTAATTTCATGTGCCGAACAGTCATCATTCAAAATGATTATGAAAATAAGATTGTGTCGCTTTTTTCTTTCCTACACGCCCCTTCCAATTAAATCGTGGATGACGGTGTTGATGAAAGCTGAGGGTTGATTGGCCTGCCAATTATTCTACCCAGTGTATGAGGAAAACATGTGGTGGTGGTTACGCTGGAGTGCAAGAAGGGTGCAATGTTCCTGTCAGAGCTGGGGGGG
>JABFEB020000106.1:636846-647340 GCA_019775895.2 Stomatorhinus ivindoensis | reverse complement strand
CTGTCGCTTAAGTTAGACAGACTTCTCGAAATAAGCCAGACTTTCCCTTAATCCTGCTTCGTGGAATACCCCCCTGGTCTGATCTAAGGGTTTCTTGTGAAGAAACATGAGTTTGTCCTGTTAAGCATTTCCTCCATTTTATTATCGCCACTCATCCGCCAAAGATGACTTATTGACTCTGAGATTGGCACTCAAAGACCTCGTGTCCTAAAATGCTCCACTGCATTTGTTTGAGTCGTGGGTTGTTTATTAGCGCCGTGAACGCCATTCCAAGGATATTGCAACTGGATGAAATCAATACTGCACTAAATTGCCTACAATGACCGTTGTTTTAAGGAGGCGCAATTTGCTTCTCGTTTAAGCGAGATGCTTTCTTTACATGTTTTGATGTGGCTATTTAAAATTCACAGCGAAACTTTGGCTCTGGGGAGTCACTTAGACAGTCGAGGTTCTGTTTCAGTTCCCAAGGGCTGCCCCATCCATCTCCAGTAATGGGAAATGGAACAGAACCCATGGCAGTGTCGGTGCTCTGCTCTGGGTCAGTATAAATCATGCAGGGTGTCCTGGCTGTTCGCTGGACATGTCCCTCACAAGTTGGTGGTGACCAACGCTGGAGCTCACCGGGTTCCTTGATCGATGCTAAGCTCTCCTGAAGATGTTGTGTCAGTAGCATTTGTTCAGGGAGCAGTTCAGCGAAGCCGCGAACCAGACTGTCTCCCGCTTCCTTGCAGATATGGAAGTGTGGGTGACTGCTGAATCTGAAAATTGAAAATGACAAAACACTGGAATGAAATTCTGCAGGGACTGCTATATATTTTTTTTATTAAGAAAGAAAACGGGCCATTCTCCCAGGAACCTATCCACTACACACAAGCTAAACCAGTTTCATCCACGGTAATAACCTTTACATTTGAGGACTGAGAGCTTTCCCCTGACAGATTAATACATAAAATTCATGTAGCTAATTTGTGTGATTGGGTGCCCATCCTAGTCATTAATGACTGGTTCATGTCAAGTGAGAAATGTTATTTGGGAGAGGGGGTGGTTCTGCAGTAGAATGATAAAACAACAGTCTTGACTGGATCTGAAGCCATTAACTTTTTTAAACCATCTGCTTCACACAGCCTTAGGCATGTACCACTTCCAGACATTTCAGAAAGGGCCAGATGAAGTTTCAAGAGAGACACTAAAAAAAATAAAACAACAGGGAAATGATAAAGTCCATTGAATATCACCCTATTTCAGTCAGTCAATCTAATACAAACCCCTTACAGTTTACATTACACATAAATTCCAAGCATAACTAAACATATGGCTCAACTCAACGGATTCGGTCAACGTGCTAATGTAGCCGTTTGGCGGTCTGTGATCTTCATGTGAAGTTCTACCTTAACGTGCACATGTGGGGGATGTGAGCAGGAATGATTTCGTGATCTGCATCCTAAAAATTCTCTACAGTATTCCCAAATTGCCTCGTACGCTGTGCAAAGAGAAATTCTCTCTGGTAATGTGTGTCTATAATACTGCGGCTGTTCAGTACAATCCCAGGATGACCCGGCTGCCATTAGGATATTTTCTATGGCATGGGAGCTGAATGGGGTTGATATGTCGCTCTGTCTCTATATTATAGTATACGGCACACACACCACAGCATCTACAGTCCGTTTTATGAATTACATCGATGTCCTCAATGTAAATACCACCAAATAAATCGCCGAGTTAGACTTGCTACGTCCATTAACACATTTCCTAAAAAGCTGGCTGAATGTCACCCAAATGCCATTCACGCAGCCGTAATTTCCCAGCGCGCGCTGTGTGTTATTTTCATGTTTCTTCATGGTCAGGATTCTCCAATGTCTCATTGACCACAGTTAGATAACATTAACACGCGCGTGAAAAGGTTAGCGTTTATGATCTGAGGAGATGGCGGGGCTGAAGGTTTGGCAACCCAGTTAATGTCCCGGGCAGTGAACAGAACTAATTAACAATTCTCATCTGTAGGCATAATTTATGTAGCTGTGTTAATAGAATTGCTATCCAGGGACATTTGCAATGCATAAAAAATGTCGTCGCGTTGGTTCCTTTCAGTACCCAACTAATACTCTGTTATGCTGTCAAACATGCGATGCATTTGTTTATCTGAGGCGACACGACATTCGTCATGTGGAGAGACTCTAATAAAACAGCTGTTTGATTTTCAGCCATATCTAGCCCGATCCATCAGGATGGAAGCGGTACGGTGAAGAAGTACAATATACAAAAGCACAGGACCCTACGTTACAGAATTTGTCGTCGTTCAAAATCGCCAAATCTCCTAACCCTAATGATAATAAAATGCATATGTGATAGGAAGTGCAAAAGAACGAATTTGCAAAATTACTCAAAAGGCGTGTAAAACATTTACATGTATGTAAACTGCAATGAAAACACCAATACATGGTTAATTCAGAAAAGGTTTACTGAACCATGGTTTCAGAAAATCCTCCTCTTAGAACCCTTTATGATTCTAATAAAAAAGTAATTTTTGATTAAAGAGCATATATTTAAACTTTACTTATCTTAAAAGCTCACACAGCTATGCGAAAAGCAGTTTGTGTCTTAAAATGCAGCGTGAAGAGGATGGGCCCGCGACAGAGTTAACTGGCAGTACCCTGTGCCTGTTAGTACACCCGAGTGCCTTCCAGATGGGAAGGGGGACGGTGCTCAGAGCTGCAACATCCGGCATGTGTGTCCCTGAGCCTCTGGGACATTTACACACACGATTACGGGTGGATGCCGGAAAGTCAAAACGGCGCTTTGCAGTCCGCCGCTTCGGAACCAGATCATGAGATGTTTAATCGGTTGGAACGACAGCACTTAATCCTGAAATTCAGTTAAATACCATTACCCCACTGAAACGTGCCCGTCTATCCCATGCCCCGAATGCAGAGTTTCGAATGAAACCAAACATGTTATTGATACATCCAATCAAAGGCAAAAGCTATAGACACGGACATAATATAACTGATTGTGTCTGTGCGTCTCTTCTCCTGATGTGCCATGTTTACAGATGCAACGTAAAAAAAATATATATACACATTTAAAAATTATGCATGTAGGCCTACAGACAATATTGTACAAGTTAGTGAAGCGATCCCATGCATTTTATTTTTCCTACTTAGTTATTCTTGCAGGAGCCCTAAAAGCCACAATTACCAAAGGCTCAAATCGGTGGAAAGAGCCACACAAATACATTTGTGGAGTAAATTCAGCCCGATTTGATTGCTACTTGACGTAAACTACAGTTTTACTGTGGTCGAAGGGCACATATGAATTACCTTCCTCACAGTCGAGTTTCTGGAAACTGTATATGGAATAAATTTGTGTTTATAACAGTGCTGCCCAAACGTGCCTACAAGGGTGCTGAGAAATAAGTGTTTGCTGGATACAGGTACGTTACCTCAGGTCGCCACTGGTGGGACTGCGCAAGCAATGCATATTTGAGCTTCACATTTTATGCTATCAGGTCATAAAATCAATGTATGCTGTATAAGCGAACCAAGATCAATTCAATACCAAACTAATAATGTACAAATAAAATCAACATACAAGTGGCCAAATCATCTCACTGTGAATAAAGTTTCAAATAATCCCTCAAACTCTGTAATCATTGTTCGACATTTAAACAAATATACAGACAAATGTCTGTTCAGACACATCTAATTTGGCACTCTTATTAAAGTGTTCACCTAAATTGTCTGTAAATTTCTAGGCGTACACACTGCTGAATATCCCACCGGACAATTTAGGTGGAGCAACTTGCTCCAGAGTACTACAGCAGAAAATGTGCTGGCCAACCAAGCTAGTAACTTTTGAGGTAAGGGGCCCGTGCCCTTAAGCACAGTGCCGCCTGCTGGCTTGGTCCAGCGACTCCACGTGCCAGAAAAGGCCACTGAGGGAAAACGCAGACGCACTCGTTCTTCCATTTTATGACTTTATTCCAAGCGTCCCCTTCAATTTCACATCGGTTCATCACTTATAGTGGTGGGTGACGCTTTGCCAGCACCCACTTTATTAAACCTTGATGGTCTTGATTGTTCCATGTGAATGCAGTCATGAATATAAAGATAATGATATCTTGCATTTTTTTGTAAGTGATATTGAATTTCAAAGTCAATTAAGGTGTGATTTCCCCGCTGTAGCGGTTTTGCATTCATCTGCAGACTCATAGTGCCTACTGTGGTAATAATTGACCCGAGCGATTTCCAAACTACTGAAACACATTTTATAAACACCGTTGACCTGATTTTTTAATATTTTTGTACTGGTCTAAGGGGGTAAGCATATAATACAATCAGTTTTGTTGTGATGGAAAATTGGCAAGTTCTGTACTTTCTGTGGTTTTAGACTGTGTAGTCTAGTAATTTTGGATTAAGCTCAGTTGCATTAGTAGAGTTACCCTTTTATCAGATTATTTGTCTGAATGTTTACTTGCGTAGAAACTAATTTCCACTTTTTGAAAGTCCATATTACAAAACCTCCAAAAACTTCGTAACACCCAATGTTTAAATGGTGTCTAGATTCTCATCTCTATGATAATAATCATCTAAGGTTGCGGGTTATTGATTAGTGTTTAAACAAAGGTCACTTCACAGGGGAAAAAAAAACCTCCATCCTACTTTATGATTTCAAAGCAAAACACACAGTAAAGCATTTGCACAAAAAATATATTAGCATTTATTTTACAGCAGCTAAATAACCATTGGATGTTTCCATGGTAACATGGTGGTCCGACAAATGCTGGGACTGAGAGGGAGGTGTATGGAATCAGAAAGGGCCTGGCTGGAGCTATCCGAAAGCTTGCCTGCGTCATCCCCAGATGAGAGGCCGTACCACAGGCTCCAGTGCAAACAAATATGCGAAAGTATGAGGAGCATGGGGTGTGTGTGTGTGTGTGTGTGTGTGTGGGGGGGGGGGGGGTAATTTATAGATTGCGTTTAAGAGACAATGTTTAAATCAAGCAGAATTCAGCCAATGATTGCAGATACAACGGCAAACTGTGATTCATTTACATAGCTTGTTTTGGATAATTGCTATCATTTGCGCAACTGACAAAAATGTATAAAGGGAACATTCAGTCGAAGGTACGCTCTAGTTTACCTTTAATGCATGTTGAGTAACCCTTTACTTACATCACTTGTGTATCCAAGAAGAAAACAAGAGAGGGGTTGTTTACAAAATAGCCCAGGCCCCTGGATGTTTTCTATTCATGCAAAAGCTAAGATGCAAATCCAATTTTTCATGGTATTTGAATTCACGCTCCAGGCCGCAGAAGCCTTGGCTTCCGTCGACCGCCAGCCTCCCTAGAAGGAGTGGCACATGGCAGGTCAACCTTCAGCAGTCCCTCACACCAAACAGCTTTCCAACTCGGATCCTAGGGTAT
This sequence comes from Stomatorhinus ivindoensis, assembly GCA_019775895.2. Taxonomy (NCBI): domain Eukaryota; kingdom Metazoa; phylum Chordata; class Actinopteri; order Osteoglossiformes; family Mormyridae; genus Stomatorhinus; species Stomatorhinus ivindoensis. The sequence goes on along the minus strand of JABFEB020000106.1, from coordinate 641,918 downwards.
GTAGTGGAGATTCTTGGAGGTGTTCACACAGTGCTTAGTTTCTCCTTTCCACGGATTCTTATTCCAGTTTACTCGATATCCACAAAATGTCCCCCCCACCCCCACAACCCACACCTCCACAGCCGCCAGGAAGTCTCAGAGGCAAGGGGTGTCCCGTCAGTATCGCGCCAGGCCGATTGCTCTTTTTACACGCCTGCGGAGCTGCGCTTCTAATGCTATGGACGTGTTGGTGATTTTTTTTCCCCCACTAAAATCCCCTCACAAATATATAATAAAAGTGTTGTGAGATTATGTCATCTTACTGCAAAGCCAGCAGCACAAGACTTTGATCTCAGAAAACTAAATAACCTTCATAAATGTTTAGCTAATACTAAATAAAGTAACAGTCATTCTATTATATGTTATACATCATCACTATATATAGGATAGTGACAGAATTATGAATTATGTATCGTTGCTTCTGAAACATTCTTAGCTATTACGACTTCCTTTAGACAAGACAGGTCAATATGACATGGATTGGGAAACAGGTCTAGCTCGGGGTTTTGGAGTTCCTTTTACCTCCGTGATGGCAGATCTGGGTTCCACCCCTAGTTCTCTGTATGTAGAATGTGTTTATTTTTCCAGTGTTTAATCCTGCAATAAAAATACACCCTGAACTGCCCATAATGTGTGAATGTGTATCCTGTGAGCGACTAACACAATATGATTTATTATTAGAATGGGGTTTGATACATGACTACCGCCCATACACTTTATGCTTACTGATATATAATCTTTTATAGGTTTAGGGTAATACTCTGATTGCCCATTAACCACATATTCAGATGGACAGTAAGGGAGTAAACAACGTTAGACTGACATTCATGAACGTGTCAGTGAAGAAGTAAACCCATACTTCTATGCTAGGAATGCAGAGTGCAGAAAATGCAAAACATTGGCCAGCTGTTCACTATTCCCTTTAGCAGTGGCCAAATTCATCGTTCTGAAAATCAAGAAGTCGATATACTGAAATGTAGCCAATAAGCTATGCTGACACAGTAAGTCCACCACTTCTCACTAAGCAGCAAGAATTCCCTTAACGTAAAAGGATTCACAATGTATTTCTTTTATTCGGTGCTTTGCATTCATGCATAGAAAGCATGGCAAATTGCAGATAATACCTAAAAAGAGCATCAGCATCATGCAGCATCCCTGAAATTATCCATAATCATTTCACCACTTCACGGCACTTCAAGTTCATCACAGGAAACACACTATGGGAAGTTAAGGTACACAATGTCTTTGGCATGAACCACACATATTTGGACTGCAAGATGAAGCTAGAGGAAATCCACCCAAATACTGGGAAGTGTGAGACAAATGCTGCCCACTGAGCGGCCGTGCCGCCCACATGTACACTCAGCTGCCCCGAGAAGCCCAGCACTGTCATGTGGCGTCTTTACAAGGTCAACAAAGCTGCGTTAAGTTATGTTACATAAGAATATGTAATTTCTGTCTTCCTTTCTACTGTGATGTATAGTACAGGTGCCCTTGCAATAGAAGTCAGCAGAAGTGAACATCCTGCACCCTATACAGATTACATAATAAGACCAGAAGCAAACTGACCACACACCAGCCACCTCTCTGTTTATGCCACACCAGCTCTTCATTACACACATTTCAGCTACCAGGAAGCAGAGACTGGCCATACACTCCAAGACACACCAGTGCAGCACACATGGGCACAGTGCCACTGACTCTGCTGAAAAGACCTTGGGGAATTTTAACTGGGAGCCAGTTTTAATAGATTTTGACTAGACTTTCTGTTTAGCTGGACAAGACATGCAATGAAAGAATAATGCCCTCCATCAGATTAAACAGATTCAGAACCCTGCATCAGGGGTATTTAATATGCGTTTCCAAACAGATTTCACTCACACACATGAACAAGCTTTTGATCTACACGTTCTCAAAGTATTAGTAGAAAGTGCATACGTCAGTAACACTCCACACTGGCCAGAACTTTTAAAGCTTTGGACACTGCCTGGTACAGAACTTCTTATATGACACATACTGGCACTGAGGATTATGCATTAGACATTTGGGCTGCAGGAATGAGCTGCGCACCCCTTCCAGATAGGCCTCTTCCACAAAGGTCTCCATCCAGCATGGCATGAGCAGCTTGGCAGAGAGGGAAAGTGTACTGGTAGCCAGAGCTGAAGCCAAGGCCCTTCCCAGCTGCCTCTGCGGCTCACCCTATATTTCCTGCCGCTTGGCCGGCCCCTGCCCGGCCATCACAGCCTACCGCAGTATCCCGCAATGTTGCTGGTAGTTTTATAATGTTCTCTGAGGGCACTTCATTGCCATTGTTGCCTCTTACCACATAATCAGTAGTGAGATTTGTGAGCTACTTATGCACGATGAATATTAATATGGAGGTTGTTATGTGGAGATGTATCATAAATAACAGTTTGAAATTTCAATCGGCAATGCCACAACAAAGTAATGAGATATGCAGGCTTATCTGAGCCTAGGAGTGAGTCACAGAGTCTCACCGGCAACCAGTCCTGCAGCAACACTAGGCATATATTCCTCTAAATGGAAGCAACAGTAGTGTGGCATACATAAAATCAGGTTTATTTAAGGTTCATTCATTTTGTAGTTGCAAAGACAAGATACAACAGGTGTGTTTCTCGACTCGCTAAACAAGAGCGCTGAACCGAGCGTGGGTGACAAATTTAACAAAGAGAACGGGGATGATTAAAATGCAACCAATCAATTCCCAGTAACGGCTCAAGCAGGCTGTGGTGTTTCTGACCCCAATCTGATGAAGGACGGGATTGTGGTAGGCATTATAGATAGATCCAAGTCTATTGCATAGCCATAAAATATGTCAAATAACCATTACAGATAAATACACCAATTGCTTTTTTAAAAACAGAAATCCACTGATAGTGTTATACTAAAACTTTGTTTTTAATCAACCTTATCTTTTAAAAATTAAAAGCCTCACCCAATAATCTACACTCCCACATCCTACATTATATTCAACATATTTTGATATATCTCCCTTTCTCTCTATATATTTATCAGCTGCCTTTTTGTCCAAAAACACCATTTAGGCTTCAAAGTAGGAGACAGAAGCTTCACTGGTCATCAGAAACAAAACGTCGAATTCAGTGATCACATGTGCAGCAGCATCGTCTCCGCGGTATTGCTGCGGCACTGATCAAGCTTATCGCTCATTCTCAGAAAAGTGCTTTGCTTCTCCACAGATCGCTTTGGGGGAATTCTAAAAGCGACATCATAAAACTGTTCTGATGGCATTCCCAGAAAAACAGAACTCTACTCTAAAAAAATAAAAATAAGCACATAAATAAGTAGCGACGACTGCAGGGGGCAGTGAAGGACACAGGAGAAGCCTCGAGGTTACACTGTGGGCACACTGTCTGCTGCATTTCCTGTGAATGTCGCCATCATCACCTGTCTGACCCACTGATATCATGAGAGGGCATTTTTGACAGATAAAAGAGCAAATTACCCGACAGTTACTCTTCGCTTACAGTACAAATCCCAGTTGTGAAAACAGACAGGATATTTACATAAGAACATAAGAACTATACAAACGAGAGGAGGTCATTCGGCCCATGAAGCTCGCTTGGGAAGAACTTAAGATTTTAAGAACTCTGAGTTATTATCTAGCTCTGAAAACAATGGATATTTATTTTTAAATGCTTTCAAATATGCTTTAAAATGAGTTAACATGCAGTTATTATTAAGAAGCTTTATTTTAGTCATGACTGATTAAAAAGTGCAGCTTCCCATTCACAAAGGCAGAAACTGAAGCCATGCTCTACCCTCTTTGAGGGAGGGGGAGTGGAGCCAGAATACTGTATATTTTCCATTGCTGGTGCCTTTTGAAGTGTTTTTCCATCATTATGATTACAAGCAATGCCCATCCATGAGCTGAACAAACCCTGTAGTGGACCTCTGCGATGAGATGGCTGGATGGAAGCATGCCTGAGATAAGGCAGCGAGGAGCAGAGGAAGGCCAAACAGAGAGCAAAGGGCACCACGTTCGTTTGAAAGGAGCCAAACAGTGAGACGTTTTTTTCCCAGTGGCTAGAGTGTATGATGAGTTAAGGGCCTTGCTCAAGAGGCGCAATGGGGCAACCTTCTGATTGCTAGGATAGATCCCTAGCCTCACAGCCACAGCAGAGATAGAGCAGGAAAGGGATTACCTACAAGGTGACATCGATGAACATAAAGGGACTGGACTAGAACACTTTCAGTCATGCAAAACACCATCTACTACTTAACTAATGGACAACAAAGAAGAAAAGCTTTGAATTTCAGTAATGACGAAAATGGACAGGCTGACTTGATACAATGCTGTGAACAGCCGACTAATATCAATTTGATTTTGTAGATCCCTTTCAATATGCTCGTACAATTGGTTCAGGCTGAAACTGACTGCAAACAAGATATACTCCTGGTGAGTGGAGACCGGAATGCCAAAGTTGGAAAGGAGAAGGTGGGAAATACTGTTGGCCGGGATTGACTTGGAAGCAGAAACCAAACTGGAGAGCAACCAAGCAGCTTCTCTAAATCCAATCATCATTCCACTGCCAATACATTTCTCAAGCAACCAGTGTCATCACCAGATGGAGGCCACAGAATCAAACGGTGTCAAACGGTAAAAGACAAGCAGGAGTGGATGGACTCAATCATGGTAGTGAATATGCCACCAGGAAGTCTAAAGTCCCAGAAAACAGGACATTTTGGAGAAATGCCATCCACATGGGTCCTAAGAGTTGACACCAACTAGAATGCACCTACGAATAACAACACTGTATACTCAATATTAAATTTCTTGATTGCAAAGTACATTTTTCATAGCCATGGATTTGTAGCTCCGCTCAGCCTCTTTCTTAGGGCCTCTAAAAGCAGGCATATCTGTCCCAAACTGTATGATGAAGCAAAGACTGATTCCTCTCAATGGAAAAGAAGATCAATGAAGCAGAAATCCCTATCTCTTCAGTCGGCAGCTAGCTATCCTAGAGGTTTATGTACTTCCCACCTGGGGGGGG
>JABFEB020000106.1:620922-636746 GCA_019775895.2 Stomatorhinus ivindoensis | reverse complement strand
ACCATCCCAACCAACACACCCAAAGATGAGAACATGCAAACTCCACACTAAGAGCTGGGGGTGGGAATCACTAGACATGTTCCGCGACAGTGTTGCACACTGAGTCACCACACCATCCATACAGGTAAATCTTATAGACGTTTTCTAAGTGCAGTTCATTTCTGAACCAGAACCATGATAGAGTACCAACACACGCACACAACTTCCACTTAAGATCATACAAAATTTGTCATCAAAAGCCAAGGGCTTTCATAAAAAATAAAAATTAAAAAATACCCAACGATTCTTATAACAACAATGATGGTAACTGCTTATCCAGTTAGGGGCCATGTGACCTGAAGCCCCTCTGTAATTGGAGGATACCAAATATCCCAGGTTAGTCGCCAGTTCATCAACAGGAGACTTTGCCCGTTTATAGGTTTATCAAACAAAGATGCACAGAAATGACAAGGTAGAGTACAAATTATACTCTGTCAGGTTTCTTTTATCTTTCAGATGCTATAATAAGCAAGGCAGAAAGAAAATGGTGGGAATGAGAAAGGACCACAACTGCGCAACATCAAGACCAAAGTCGGCTAAGTAATAAAGGGCCGTTGAAGTGTTCGTTCCCCTGGATCCCAATTCGCAATATCCAACGCTGAAATATTGTCTGATGGGTGACCTAGCGATAGGGGTAATGAGAGATGTTGCATAGAGACCAATTCTTTATTCTAATTAGGAGAATAATGGGACAAAACCAGGATAGATTGCGCTCTGATGTAGCCGCTAAATTGTCCGTCTCATTATAAAGAATGAACCTCATTATGCAGGGCTGATTCTAATAACTTACTATGCTGCGTATAGAAGAATTCCCGCATTGTGCTGAATGTCATAAGACAGTACCAAAAAAAAAAAGAAGACTGATGACTGTCTACAGACAGTGTGGGGGGTGGGATAGAAACAGCCACAGATTGAAGCTGTGGCTCAGCTGGTGATACAATGACAGGACACCCTCAGGGTCGTGTGCCTGAATGTCATCACTGGCTCTTTGAATGTGGAACCTCTCGTGTGCTTCTTGAAGTCCCTGGTTTCCTCCCATAACCCAATAACATGCAGTTAGGTTAATTTCTCGAGCTGGCCTATACTGTGCTGGACTGGCATCCTGTACAGGGTATCCTGGGCTCCATGCTTGCTGTAATAGGCTTCAGGCTTAGCGTGGCCCTGTACTCTATCAATGGTTATGGATGAATTGAAACTGTCCACAGAAACATGTGAATGTGATGAATGTGTGATGCACTGCACGTTATGGACGGTAACGGATTTCGATGATGTCCATCGAAACGGCGATGAACGGTGGGTCTGAATGTCCGCCATCATACTGCATTGTGCTTTCATCTCACGCGCACTGCCATGCGTTCATTACTTCCTGCCCTTTGAAATTCAGTGGATCTGCACATGTCTCGGTCACCACTGGTCACTCAGTGGTCCTTCTTTAAGCCCCTGGGAAACACACACAGCACACACACCTTAAAAATGTAAAGGTACACACCACTCTTTAAAATTAACCTGAAATAAAAATCCATTTTACCCCTGTGCCAAAAAAAACAATATGTCTCAGATGCTGATTGATCAATACACCCTGCCTTCAATTCAATCAGTGAGGATGAAAGACAATTCTCCATATAATTTAAAATGATACAGGTCCATTATAGTGCTAGAAATTCCATTATAAACAAATCCCACCTGTTCAAACCCTGTCCAGCCATTTTTAAAATTTTCCTGTCACTTTCTGCATCATCTCCCTTCCAGATGGGGGTGGAGATCAAGTTAAATTCTCCGCTTTGGGTTCGTTAAATTCTACACAAGTATTCTACGGCTGAGGATGTCAAAACTTTCATTAATTCAGTCGTGGATTCAGTTAAAAGAAATATTTGAGTAATAACACTTTTTATAACTCATGCCATCTTATTGCTTTTTCATCAAACGTCTACTCTTGAGAGACACATCATTAAAACACAAAGACTATAAATTGAAATGCCATTTTTTTTTCCTGCAGTGAATTCAGAGCTAAATTAAACATATCTGGAACTCTCTCCAGCTGCAGCTTCGGCAGTCGTTCGGTCATGTTGGGCGTTGGCAGTTTCGGCGCACTGGCAGAATAATCTCTACAAAGCCACCAGGATGTCTGGAGCTAGTTAATGTCTGCCAGTACACGAGGCTAACAGAACCACGGGGTGGCCATAATTGGTTGCCACACACATGCTATCCGTCAAACAGCAAAGGAGGGATGGAGGCCTGTATCACACAAAACACTGAACCATACCACAAGGTCTGACAGTCATATTCACAGAAACATCCAGCCTTATAATTCTATTATTTTTAAAGTACCCATTCAAAAGGCCAACAAAAGCCCTAGATTAAACTGACAAAATGGCTTTCCAAAGTCATCCCTGCCTGTGGGTGAGGCCTTCTTACTCCCTTTATAGCTGAATGAGTATGTGGAGATTACTGTCCCACCTTAACTTATATGATTATTTTCTTTTACTTTCCATTTTAAAATCACTTCTCAAAACTGGTCAGTTCCATCAGTTACGCTAAAAGTCAGCAAAAGCACATTCACAGCAGTGGCCCTTGATTAATGTTTTTTTTCTGGCTCAGAAGGACTATCAATTTCCCATTAACATCTACAATGGTTTAGAATCAGTTTTCAGAGTGCCAAGTGAAAATTATGCTTGAGATTGTGTCCTTTTCAGAACGCTGAAGGGCTTGACTGGCCCTGCAGAGGGGAGTCGACTTTACTGCTCTCAAATGCATTCAAATTAGTTATTAGCTTTAAAAAAAAAAGCTCTCATAGCTCAGAACCGTGGCTAGTGGTGTCACTGGCCCAGAGTTTTGGGGGCTGTCAGTTCAAATCTGATTATGTCTGTGTGTCCCAGAACCTGAACACCAATCAGTGTCATTGTGCCTATAAGCTTCTCCAGGGGACTTCTGAGGATCCTATGATAGACTTGCTGTATTCTTCCCCAGAGAGATTCCCGATCAATGAAACCCTGATTGGGTCTGCAGTTATTCATAAGAGACAGAAACGGTGGCTCGTTTTGATGCAGATAGAGCATCCATTTAGGATGGAGAATGGTTTAAAGCATGCCGGTGTACATACGTCTTCAGGCAGGCCAGATCTAAGCAGAGTCGGGACAGCATTGTGACACAAAAGTCCTCAAAGTGCCTTTGCTATATTGCTATACCAGGGGAAACTAAGGTGTGGTAACAAATCCTGTTATGGCTTCCCTTCACGATGAGCTGAATTTCAAATAAGCTGCCAGAGCAAAACTGACGGTATCACCATTGCACCGCAAACACAAAAACAACAGACCCCAAGGGGACGTATTTATCTGCAGTTTGTATAATGAATACTTATCCAAGTCTCGTTTTATCACAATACTCCTGTTTTAATGCATTCAAATGACACAAGTTCCTGCATCAGCTGGAGAGAATAAGTAGACAGAAGATGAAAGGGAATTAAAGACAAACAGCCATGTGGAGGCCAGGAATGCAGCTGCTGTAGGCCTTCTCACACAAAATGTAGGTCTGTTTTTAATGCAAGGTTTCACTGCCACAATGCATGCATACCATCTGCACCTTCCATTAATTCTCAAATGATAAATTTTGCATCGCCGCAAAAAAAATGTGCTTAGAGGCATTCAGCGTGTGAAAGTCACATAAATCATTTCTTCTTTAGCGTGGGCCTTTTGGAGAGCTTGGGAAAAACCACACTGTGTTCTAAATTCAGACACTAAGACAAAATCGGTTTGCTTTCTTCCTAAATGAAGACAGCACTGTTAAGTACCCATGGAAATGGCACCTTTAAATCAAAAGCAGTAATTTATATTTCGTATTAAACAAGGCAAAAGGTAGCAAGCTGCTAGAATCCACATTACAAGAAAGCAGCCTTATTTTCAATATCAGCGCATGACAAAATGCCACGTTCTGGGGGGGGGGAAGCAGAGGGGACTGCAATAGTTCATAAGAGCTCATTCTCATTACCAGACAAATGTCAATCCATATCACAGCTCGCTCATCTATTTTCGCAGGAACCACATAACAGCCTATATCCGGAAAGATAGGGTACACAGTAGGAAATATCCTGGATGGGATGCCAGTCCATTGCAGGGCACGTGTTCACTGATACACTGTGGGCAGTTTACTGCGGGCCCCGAGGGACATATTTATGGAGAAACCCCATGCAACACTGGACAGGGACACAAGGAGAGGACACAAACCCCCAAATAGGGAGGCGAGCGGCTGCAGGCCTACCTGACGAGCTGCTTGACAGCCTCTTCCAGGTGTTGGCAAAAGTGTTCAGACCCTTGACAAAATTCACACATATTCTCCATCCATCTTCTAACCACCTACCCCGGGCACGGTTACAGGGAGGTCGGAAAACTATACCAGGCGACATAAGGTACGAGGCTGGGGTGTTGCTTGAGCAGGATACAATTTCATCATAGGGCAGATACCTGTATACCTTATTAAAGCCACCAGTTTACCTAATTGCATGTCTTGGGAGAAAGCTGGAATACTGGAAGGAAAAAACAACTGTGACGTTAATATGAATATCGCATGTTATGCACGTGCAATCGTCATATCGCAAGAGCTGAATTTCAGTTGTTTTCATGCCATCTATACATTATTTTTGATTGTTCCTCTTCAATATTATCCATTATTTTTGCATGAGCTCTGCATGTATTTCAGCCAATTGTAAGCAGTTTCATCATTGCTGCCGGATTCACTCATAGACGGTGTGGCATGTTTGTGAGAAATTTAACAAAAATGACTGAGGAGGAGAAGAGCAAACAAGAGCTGATCATAAAAAGACATTTGGCTTCCACTGTATGGAAATATTTTGGATTCCATACAGGCAAAATTGACCACTGTTTTGTCTCTTGGCACCACCACCAACATATTTGACTGAGTGACAGTATATAATAAGTTCTATGTGGACACTGTTAATTTTGGGTAATTTTTTGCATTATAAATATGACAACACTGATAGCAAAAAAATCACATTGTGATATTTGAAATTTTTCCAATAATGTGCAGCCCTATAAAAAAACGCACATAGAGCAGAGGTGAGATGCAAACCCCAACCCAAGAGGTGCTAAGTAACAGGGAGCCACTATGCAATCTCACACATTTTACTGGATGACAAAATAATGCTTTACTAACCTTAATCCTACCAAGTATTTTGCAGTTAAAAAGTAAAAATATTGAAAGCGAGTTAAGTCAACATGAAATACGCCGTTCGCTTAAGCATTTAGCCTCTCGCTGTAGCAAACCTTAAGTCAGGCAAAAAAATTAGGTTGCCTTAACACGTCACCCAATTAGGTGAGCAGCCCATGTCAGTGTAAAATAATAGTAGTTCACAATGAATGATCACAGTAACCTGAAGCAGATATCATGAAGATCAAGGAGCTTTCAAAGCAAGTCAGAGATCAAGTTATCACAAATCAGGGATTAATGGAACAATATAAAGTGCAGTGCCTTAAAATACTTCCTCTTTCATTAAGAAATAGAAGGAGCGTCATACAACATAGATACGGCCTAGATCAGTCTAGCTTTCCAAACTGAGAATCCAGGCAAGAGGAAAACTGATAAATAAACCACTGAGACCAGCTACAACTTTGAGAATAAATTGCAGAGGTCAATGACGGAAATGCCAGAGAATATGCATCAGTCGACCATTTCCAGAATGCTACATTAGTAAGTAAGGCAGAGTGAAATGCAAGAACGCACTGCTTAAGTAAATCCATGTCAAAGCATGCCTAGATTTTGCATAAAAGCACTACTTCATGCAGCAAAAAATGGCAAAATATACTGTGGTCAGATGAAACAAAAATTTTTTTGGGCTTCATGTAAAGCGTTTACAGTATGTAAAGCGTTGTAAAGAGAAACTAATTCGTCAAATGGTTACACATGACATACCTAGAGAATGACACAGAAAGGGAGAGATTCAGCTAAATGAGGATTACAGGAAGAATTGATATGTCTGTCCATAATACCAATATCAGGGGTTGTTTTATCTTTCACGAGGCCTGTCCTGATTTTGAAGGCCTGTGGCCCGGTTGCACAAAACACCTTAAGTTTTCCCTTAAGTATTCAATTTCTCCTTAGCTAAGGGATGTATTTAAGGGCACAGAACCCCTTAAAAGGTTTCCTTAGCTAAGGAAAAACATTAAGGGATTTACAACATTGAAAGACGTTTTACAGAAGTAAAATTGTCCCATTTCCATGGAGACCGTTCATATGCTTGCACTCGCATCTGCTTGTGATACCTGTTATCACCTCTCAAAGTTACTCACAAAGTAAAAAAAAATGGGAGAAAAGAAGACAAGAAAGCAAAATTGGTCAGCGGAGGAAAAGATTACAGTTTTGGAGGAATACAATAAAAGAAAGACCATACTAAAAAGTATATTTGATCCGCAAATAAACAAAAAACAACGAATGTCGGAGGAAATTGCAATGAAAATTAATTCAAGAAGTCTACATTGTTCTACAATGTTAGTTATTTTATGTTCATGATTGCAAACTAACTTGACATTATTGATTGAATACTGATTTTTTTCTGTTAATAAATTGATTTTCATATTGAATCCTGATGTGGGTCCCATCTATCACCCCACACACTCCTGGGAAGCTAGCTACATTAAAGTGTGTCGCTATTTCATCCTCTTCTTGTTTAGAGGGGAATTTCACCTACGGTTTATTACACCGGGCATTGGCGTTTGAAATTCGGTGAATGACGCAGCACACCATTTACTTGTGGACATGAGACACATCACGTATTACAGTCCGGAACGATCAAGCCCGTAGCATAAAACCGCAGAGCAACACAGCTGGGAGAGCACAGCTTCGGATCGTGGAGTGATCCAACTGTAGACAGTAGGACAAATCGTAAATTGACTACCGGTGTTCTGTCATAAAATCCTACCTATCGAGTTGTGCTATCGACTTGCATGCGCATGTGCAGTTCCACTGTCTTGGGATTAGGGTTAGGTTTTAGGGGTTAGGGCTTCAGGTAAGGGTTTTACAGGGTTTTGGGGGGTTATGGTTAGGGTAAGAGTTAGGGTTGGGGCTATCGAAGTAGCACTACGGTAGCATTTTTCGACAAGGCAGCATTAATCAACAGAACACCGGTCAACTTCATAAAGCAAAATCAATTGCTCGTCATTAAGCGTATCTAAGGGGTTCTCCAGGTCGCAGAACACTCTTTTTGGGATTCGTTCATTTTCGTTATTTATTATCATAAACTTGGCCATGTTGCAGTTAAGGTACGATTAGAGGTACCTTATTTTTCCCTTTGTCTGGTTGCTGTTAAGGAATTCCTTAAGTGTAAGACCAAGATAAGCAGGAAAACTTAAAAAGTTAAGAGAAAATTTTAAGGAAACCGTAAGGAGGAGACTTAAGGTATTTTGTGCAACCGGCCCCTGGATCTCAAATGCCTGTAGGCAGTATGGTGGAATTAAAGCGTGGAAAAAAAAACCCACCAAGACTATTCCCTAATCAACACCAAGATCCGTCTGAAACACAAGTGAGACAAGTCTACCAACTGGAGCCCATGTGGCTTGTCCCACTATGTTCTCGATTTTTCATCTAAATGTTAATTATTAATAGGTTATGCTGTTAAAAATAGACCCCTGCCAAGGTCAACTAGCTGTCAAAGAATAAAAATGTTACTAACATAAATGCAATAAAAGAAAAATTGGCTCCTCAATTAAATCTTTTAAAATGTAGACGCCATCATCAAAAATGTATCAAAATCACGACATGAAATATCCTGATATTAAAACGTAAATAACATTGTAATATTTTTTGAGGTTTAATTAGCCATCACCCTAAATAAGCTGTTAATGTGAATCTGAATGAGTTATTTGCCACACAAACATGGCTGGCTGGTTTGCCGTCCCGTCTGTCAAGCTGTTAGGCTTTCCTGCAGTAAAATTCATCACATTCATTTCTGCTTACACGATTGTTTGCTGTGAATAGTAATGTGCAGCTGACCGACTGCCTGGATTCTCACGTTACGTATTTGTCTTTATTTAATTTGAGCAAACCGGCTGTGTGATGGCTGACATATTGGCAGCACTACGACGCAGATAAGGCCCTTCAGTGTTCCCCAGACCCCCTTAGCTGTTATACGTATTCGTACACACCCGAGGATAATTTACTCTATATTCCTGCAGCCTGAATAATACACACTCCTGCAACAGCATCAGATTCTAACCAACCTGCCCATCGTTCTTTTTAACACACACTCCTCAAGTAATGTAAGGCAGTTAAGGTTGTGCACCCCTAACTTGGGTTCAATTCATCTGAAGTGTTCAGCTGTTCTACCCTCAAGCAAGGTAGTTAACCCAAATTGCTCCTGGTGCCTTTTTCAAGCAGCAGTGCAGGGAGCATGACAGGGATTTCAGAAAAGGTAGAACACCTTCAGCACCAGAGTGGAGCATTACATGAAAAAGGGCTTTAGTAACGGCTTTGGGAAAAACACCTGTAATCGCACTCAGGGTAGAAAACGGCAATCTGTATAGGACGTCATCCAAGGTTGTCATGGGTCTACAGTTCCAGCAGCCTAAAGCCTGCTGTTGGGGATCAGTTTAAATTACAACTGATATCAGGCACAAGCTGCATTTTAAAATGCATGTCACTGGGCATTTCTCATGAGAAAAAGATGAGAAAAAGTCAATGTGACATCAGAAACCAAGAAACACGCAGTGACATGTTCTGTTTGCCTCAGGTCCAAATTTGTGTGGGGACTGCATCAAGGAACAACTGATTATCTCACAAGCTAGAAAAAAAAATAAAAGCTGCCGCCTCTGGGAATCAGGCAAAAAAACAGCATTTAGAAAGTCATATAACCTGCTGAACCCTCTTTTTTATCCTGACAGGGGAAACCAGGGGACATAGAAAATGGTCTCTGTAGATAAATAATGAAGACGTGCCTTGCTGCTCCAGGACAGCATCCACATAGAATCACCAGCTTTGGCAGCACTCGATCAAAACATAACGAATAAACAGCAATCGTAAAGCAGCTTTAATGACGGGAAGACAAGTTGCTGAGAAACTTCCATCGATCTTACTCTAATTAAATCAATGCTCCAGCAAGGATTCCATCATTCCATTAACTCACAATGTTCTGACAAAAAAAAAATTTGATTCAAAAAAATTATATTACAAAGGAAAACAAGGAACATATTCTTTGTTAGAACATTAAGTTTGATTGCCTCCGCTTTTAGCCACCAAATGCCACTTTATGATATCAATATCAATTACTCTGTTATACATTTACATGCCCAAAGGGCATTTGATACAGTTGATACAAAAGACAGATACTAAATATAAGGCAGTTTACTTGCATGCTGTCAGGTAGAAATTCATTTCAATTGGCTCTAACTGTGTTGGGGTTATCAGTCCAGTACTAGAGGGATCCATTTTGGGACTATTACATGCAATATATACGAGCGTTACGGATCTAGACATATTTGACATGAGTCAACATGCAGATGACAAAATTCGGTTGTGGAGCAGCTTGTGTGCAGCTATAGAGCTGTGAAAAGGCATTGGACAGCACTGAGAGGTGAGCTGGTAGATGGCAGACATAGCTCACCAAGAATAAATGCTTAAGTGATCCATTTGAAAAGCAGAAATATATAGACAGTCATGCTGTATATGGGGGACTCAGAGATACCAGCAACCATTTTTCCAGAAAGATCAAACATTTATACAGCCACTTCCATGGTTCCATCATGCCGCTGTGTTAGAGGAGTCATAAAGGAACAGATGAGGTTTGGATATATGACTCCTGTCACAGTGAGGCTGTAGAATACACTAAAAAGAAACAGAAATCTGCAGCTACGATCAGTTCACGTCAAAGCAATTTGCTACTTTGCAATAAATTCATCAACCTGAAGCAAAAGAAAAATAATTCCTGGGCTTATAACACAGCTATGTAAGGCCAGGTTATCAGAACTGAAATCCCTCTAGTTCCATGCAAAGATGACAAGTCAAACTAATTTGAAAACTTCAAAAGATAAATTTATGGATTAAGAAAGTGCGCATTTCATAAATGGCAATGCTAAACCAAGTTCACTTATGATCTTTAAATCATTAAAACTGTCATACAGGATCCGATTTACGTAGTTTTGCAAAAGAATAGTTCTCTGTAGGGCAGCGTACACTTCCCTGGAATATAGTCCCTCCGATACACGTGTTGAGCCTTAAGAAAACCACTGACGTCTAGTGTCGTGGCGGACAGTGATTGGGGCCCAGACAATGTGTGATACAAGCCGGAAACCTCAGAACAGCATTTCCTTTGCTGTCCCTGTACTACATAAGATCGTTAGACCTCCTTTCAGTTCAAACACCCAAGCTCCTTCTGTGTTCAGTCACAAATGAGTGAGAAGACAAAGAAATTAATGGTGTGATTTAGGAACAACTTGTCATTGCTGTTATCTACTCGCTTTATTTGTAAAAGAAATATACTGCATATTTTCCCAACTTAACCAGGTGTTTCGAGGTGTGTATTGTAGCAGAATAAACGTTAACAAATGTCAAAATCATTTGCGCGCTGCGACTGAAATCGCAGTTTTCCCCTTTCATAGACAAGGAACCAGGATGGGTCAAGGAAGCGAGATGTAATATAAGAAATATAAACAGCACTAAAATGGCAGTTAAAAGGAAGATAAGAGCCATTTACAATACCGTGATATTTAATTAAGACTACAGTGCTGCTTTATTTCCAAGGATATAAGCATTTTAAGGCTCAGTGACTAGGCGTTGAACTTTCAGCTAAAATTCATTACGTGGCATCCCGGGTTATAAACGCTGAAAATGAAGCAGAAAACCTCCGCGTTCCGAGCTGGTTAATAAGCTCGCATCTAAGTGCCTCGTAATGTCGTTGTAATTTCCGACTGTTGGATTAGAGAAAACTTCATACTCACAACCTGCCCGGCATCCCAGACATCTCTCCTCAGACCTGTAATTATAGGCGCTCGGGAGCTGACGGGAAATGGGAGGCTCGTGCCCCACGAGGCATGCGAGCACCGTGCAGCCTTGAGACGCTGACGTGCACGCTCGCGTCTCTCTGCGCAAACAGCTGGAGAACATAGCTGAGTTGCACCAAGAGCGAGCGGTTTCTGCATGTCATATAATTAACAGGATTTTTCTTTGTTTTTATTTTTTAAACTAGCATCATATACTGCTGCATGTGAAACTGTCGCCTCTTTGTACAGTTGTACAATGTACGAAAAATGAAAGTCAACTGAAGACATGGTTTTGAAACTTTTTGTTCTAAAACTACAGGAATGTCATGCCCCGATCGTGCCGACCCTCCCATGTCCCATGCCCCCCTCTCTACCTCGTGTGGAATCACCGTGTTCCCAACTGTTTCAAGTCCTGTTGATTACTGTGGTGTATTTAAGCACGTGACATAGTCTGTTTCCCTCGTTCCGTGTTCTTGAATGTAGTCTCCCCTAATAAACCCCGTGTTCACTCGACTGCTGTGCCTGCTTCCCCGCTCTGTCTCTGTGTGCACTGTGACAAGGAATACTTCTTTTTGAATATCCACCCATTGCTTATCCTGAGTGTATGCATTTACATTTACACGTATTTATTTTGTTTGTCCAAAGAGGTTTACCAGAGAAGCAAACAATACATTAAAAGGATACAGCTGTCAAGGAGCCATCTAGTAACAAGTGCCAAACAGTTGTAGGGAAAAGAGCTATACAAACCCCGCTTAAAACCTTCCATCTAAAATGTAGACTCACATGCAACAAACAACCAACACACAGATATCTCCCGTGAGAGCCTAGACAGACAGTGGGCAGTTAGGGTTAGTGTTAGGGGATGAAATTAGTTCAGGGGATAAATGTTAAGGTTTTCCTAGAAGTGATGAGTTTTAAGTAGGTAGTCGGGTATTTTGTTCCACCATTGAGGAACCACGCATTTAGTGCATGACCACTTGCTGAAGGAATCAATAGGTGCCATTTGCTTACTAATCGTAGTGAGCCGGACAGCGTACAAGTTCTGGTTGAAACACTTAAAATTATCCCAAGTCTAATTAATAATAAATATTTCATTGATCCCCATCGGGAAATTTCCACAACTTACTCTATAGGTGACCTGCAGGTGTGGTGAGACGAGGCTCAACCTGGCAACCTTCTTATTACAGGCAGAGACTTAGCTCACAAGTCCACTTGACAATTTCATAATTAATACTGAGGGTTACCTAGTTGGTTATTAAGATTTTAGCTATTCTGTTTTACCTTGAATTGGTGTCCATTTGATTTGATCCAGAAAGCTGCACATGGAGAATGGAGCATGAATTCAGATTTCAGCAGAGCAGAAGAGCTTTGAATCGTAGTGTTGTGTGGTGACCATTAAATGCTAGAGCAGGGGTCACCAAACGTTTTGAAACTGAGCTACTTCATGGGGACTGAGCCATACAAAGGGATACCAGTTTGAAACGGCCTCCTAAACTTATCTAAACTTCACATATAATAAGCATGTTTTAAATGCTTTTTGTTTAAATATTGTCATTTTCAAATATATATAAATGCAAATTATTAAAGAAGAATAACCTCAGGATAAAATTAAATCTTTGACGCCGCTCACGTGTGAGTTGTGCTATTTTTAGAACAGGTTCGTGGGCGACTCATGTGATCCTTGGGGGCATCCTGCATGCCCGCGGGCATCATGTTGGTGACCCCTGTACTTTACACCAGTGCTTTAGTCAGCAAAGAAGTTAGAGTAGTTTAGGGAATTAGTGACTATGTAAGTGCTATAAATGTGCCCTAACCCAGGGAACTGTGTCCCCCTCCCCCAGAGACCCCTGCAGCATCACAATGCGAGGGTAATATCATGTGACAGCTGTGACAGGACAAAGAATGTGAATCATATGCTTTACTGGAAAAAAAAAAAAATCAAATTTAGCAGAGTAATAAGGCCATGCAAATTTCACCTCATTATAGCTCTCAAATCGCGAATCAGACCTCAGGTTATATATTTACAAATGAGCCTTCTGGTGATTCAGCATCTTTAATATTTTAGCATCATAAAGTATAATATGATTCCGCTTCAATTTAGGTTTTGTGATAACAAATATATAGAAGGAGTCCAGCAAGAACCACCATTCTCTCACATACGCATACTCTTCACAGAATGCCAGTGTTACCTGGCTGCCTCACACCTTGCGGGCACAGGTTTATCGACTAGCTCCCTGTCTCATTAATTTTTATTATTTTTGGGAATTCTCTAACGATTTTGAACTGCTGGTATGGGTTAGTGAAATCTCACACAAAGAGGCCTAAACACTTGTTGCAATGAAAACAGGCAGGAAAATATTAAAAAGCACCACAAAAAAACAAAGGACGCCGCTGCCTGCACCGTGAAAAGATAAGGTTGTACAGGTTGCTTCAGTCGCCGAGAACATAGAGTCTCTCCCTTGCAGTTAAGCTCCGTGGGGAACAGAAAGGACACCTATGAAAACCCAGCCCCGCTCCCGGATGCTCTGATTTGCAAGTAGATGCTGCCCCTCAACATTCTTCAGTCAGAATCATGACAAATCACCCAGGACTAAGGACTCAGAGTGACCAGGGCATAAGGTGACAGTTTAACCGAAGCTGCAATTTATCACTAATGGACACTTAATGGACACATTACCATGTCAGATAAAAAGATCTGCTCATATAAGGTAAATGCAGATGGGATTGGTTTGTGACGTTCAAAATGAGGCCTGGCAGAGGTGACCGGGGAATTAATGGGGCGGCTTCCCGCTAATGCGGGAATGAGTCGAGAGTGACGGTGCCGGCTGTAGCAGTGTTCGTTACAGGAGGCTCGTGAGGCCTACGGGCTGTCGACAGCAGCCTCCACCAACGCTGCAAGCCTGTGTTTCTGCCGCAGCCAAATCCCTTCATCCCCTTTTCTGGTCAAGGAGCGAAAACGCCTGATTGGGATGAAAAGTGCGACTGTCTAAAAATAGAGCAGATGTGCATGGCTTAAACGTGCGTGAAGTCAGCCAAGGTAAATATTCGGGGCACAGTGAAACAGGTTATGGGCAGCATGGCAGATTAGCGGGTAGAAATGCTATCTCGTGCCCCTGCCAGGTTTTGAGTCCTGCAAATTTTCTGGCTGTGGAGTTTGCATGTAAGATTGGGATCTTCAGCCTTATTTACAATTATTTCCAGAAAAAAGTCAAATGCTTTCAAATGTTTCTGTGTGGAATAATAATAATAAAATTAAAAAAACATCTGTTTTCTCATATTTATTGAATCCCTGCTGGCTACTAGTAGCTCACAGAAAAAATGTAGGTGATATTGATTGGTGGGGGGGGGTCTGTGTGTAAGATCTCACTGCTAGAAAAACAAAAGAATGAGCTTCCTTAATTTCAAATGATGAACAGTCAACCATCAACACTTAGTAATTATTGCTGAAAACATGCCACCCACAACATCACAGTAATAAGGCTCACTTTCAGTTAGCAAATGCTAACACGGCTAAAATAGTTATCAAGTACACTGCCCTACAGGCCAGGGGTGTAGGGACCGAGGAGGGGTAAGTTGCATTGAAATTATTATGTTGTGCTCCTCAGAATCAAATTCTCTCCTACAGCCTTGCAGCAGCCATAGGGCTAGTGCTGCAAGAGTGAGAAAGATGAGAAAGACCAAGATTTGCCATGTCAAATCAGATAAGGACAAACCTCAATTGGAGTGTGTCTAAGTTATTAATGGCTTTGAACAACAGATTATTTACAGGTATAACTTAAAGTATTGAAATGGTGGCAATATAAAAGTTTTGAAGTTTGTTAAAATGTAATTTTTTTCGATTTTGTTGGTGAATAAAATACTTTGGACATTTGCTTTACTAGTTTCAGTAATTATAATATCCCCATAACAATATGAATAGGAGGACTGACCCCATGAATTTTGGAAGAAAGCTACACACACACGCACACACACACAGACACACACACACGCAGACTCACACACACACACACATGCACGCACGCACACACACAGACACAAACACACACACATGCACACACACACGCACACACACAGGCACACGTACACAGACACACACACACGCACACACAGACACACACACAGGCACACATGCACGCACGCACACACACACACAGCAGGAATAAAACCCACAATGCTGGAGAAACAGGGCCCCAGTCGACACCTTCTGAACCATCCATCATCAAAATATTTATATTTTCACAATTTAAAAAACAAGTTCCAGGTCTGTGACATTTATTCCTCATGACACACTGCTTGTTAGGGACGGCTAGCTAATGAAATTTATGCTCTTTTTAAAACATCACCAAGTGCTTTGGGGGGGACAATATCAGGAAAAGGAGAAAGGGAAACAAAATAAATTTTAAATTCAGAGCTCTATTTTCTCTAGTACTTCATTAAAAGATGCGACGACATCTGCATTTTTTGGGCAGCATTGCAACCCCACAGCATGTGCATGCCGCTCGTTGGATCCCGTAAGTGGACCTCCTGGATTTGTGATGCCACACCTGAGGATTCCAGACCACGTCTGTACAGAGATGCGGAGCTGTGGGTGGGGGGAAGCAGGTATCGACCCATCTCAGCTATGTGACTGACTTCAGCGCACATACCCTTAAGTCACAAAGCTGTCTGGCTATCGTCGTGTGTGATGCCGGACCATCACAGGAGAGCCGCACCATCACGGGAGAGCTGCACCATCACGGGAGAGCTGCACCATCACGGGAGAGCTGCACCATCACGGGAGAGCCGCACCATCACGGGAGAGCAGGA
>JABFEB020000106.1:607989-620822 GCA_019775895.2 Stomatorhinus ivindoensis | reverse complement strand
CCGCACCATCACGGGAGAGCCGCACCATCACGGGACAGCTGCACCATCACGGGAGAGCCGTACCATCACGGGAGAGCAGGACCATCACGGGAGAGCCGCACCATCAAAGGAAAGGTGCACCATCACAGGAGAGCCGTACCATCACAGGAGAGCCGTACCATCACAGGAGAAGTCCCCCAAAAGGCAGGCACCTCATACACATGCTCTTACATCTCTTTCAGCTCTATTAACACTGAAGCTAACAGCCCTGGCACAGTCACACAAGGGGCAGTGTGATACCTGACTGGGGGGGGGGGGTCCAGCCCCGTCGTTGGCCCATAGCTTATTTGGTACCACACTGGGCTGTTAGGTGGCATTAGCGCCACCTAGATCATGGATTCCGAAACTTTTCAGCTGTCGACTCCAGAAAAAAGTGATAGAATTTTAAATGTTTTGAGATAAAAAACTAAAAATCACATTTTGATCAAAATGTCTGTCAGAATTTGTCATGGTTTTCACCCTGTTGGCATGATGGCACCATGTTTATAAAACCAGAATGATTGTGATAGCTGTCCTTCGGAGAGGGACACAGGGGAAAAGAATATGGCGAAATTATAAACCATGCTGACTGAAAGGAGACAAGAGATGGTGGGTTACAAATAAAGAACATTCACAGAGGGCTTTGCGTCTAAAAGGATCCAATCAGCCGCTTAATCACCAAATGGACGACCTGCAGGCGGAAGCAAGGAGCTGTGAATCATGCCCATTACAGCTTCGCTTCCCATCAGTAAGTCACATGACCGGCATACGGGAGGCCGCCGCTGCGCGGAAGGCTGCGTGACCAAGCGCCGATCGAAATCCATCAGCAGTCTGGAGCAAGTCATTATTTTCAGGAACTTCGTTTTTTACCTTTCGTTCTTCTCACCCGGCCTTCTTAAATAACTCACACCTCCCGCCGCTGTTCCGCTGCTCTGCCAGACAGAGAGCAGACTGAAGGCTTCCCTGCTGGATCAGACCACCCACGGTCAGCTGAAACGCTGGCACCTGTCGGTATAGAGGTGACTCTTTATTAACACGTGTGGGTGGCGTTGGAGGCGATTAATCCCACCTCTCCCTGATTCCCTGTGTCCCTCTGTTATAGTTGTCACCTTGGAGCTCTGTTAGTGCTGGACCTGAATGTCAGAACTAGAGATGTGGACTGTTATTCTCTATCTCCTTTCCTGCCAAAAAGGCAAACCGCTCCAACTGAAAAAAAAAAAAACAAAATAAAAGCTTCTCGTGGATGGCATGCTGGGTACCACCATCCCACCGTGACCTGGATAAGTGCCTGGAACATAGACAGACTGATAAAGATTCTTATGAACACGTAGGGCTGTTCTAGGAGTGGTCCCACAATGGATTTGCTGGCTTTTCTGCTATCTCCTCTTCAGTCAGACGCGTCATGGTTACAGTGCGATCAAGGCTGCGCGAGCTCCGGGAGACCCTGGGCCTGCTTGTTGTGTGGGAACGGCGTGGATCCACGCATTATTCCCGTAACCCGCAGGCCACTGCTAGGTTCAAACAAATCACCGCTCCTCCACGGGATGTACACATCAGACTCTAATGTGCTGCTTAATTAACTGTGGCTGGGAAGACCCCGGAGAGGAGGAGGGGGCGCGGGGGAGCACGAAAATTGCAGTGATAGATGGGATTCGCGAAGGATCCAGAAAACCTATGACTGCCACTGCAAATGTTTCTCTATGATATCTCAATGATTCACCAGGGTCATGCTTGTTAAATTAAGCTGTCTGAAGATTTTATTGCAGTTTTTTGTTCTTCTCAGTTTGCCACCTACAAGCTAAATTATTGACCAAGAAAGTTCACTTTCTGTGAACCCAATCCCTGCTCCACCCAGACTTACTTATTTTTTTAGGTAGAATGGAATAAAACTGTGTGATTCGATTTCCAAGTCATAATTTTACTTTTGTTACTAAATAAAATCTGCAGTCCCACAGGACATCAAGAGTCTTGAAAAAGTACTATTCTGCTATTTAGCTACATTACAAAATGAATCTAACACATTTCCTATGATTTTTCTGACACTGTACCAAAAACCTGAATGCTCAGACTATAGGTTTCTACGGGGAAAGCTTTCAAAGTCAGTGAATTTAAATTCGGCTTTAAACGTAAGCATGACAGCTGGAATCCCTGAATGCAGGAACTAGGAAGGTACTTCTGCTGGAAGTCTTTCCAGGTCCGGGTGTGCTTAATCTCTGCCTGTCCTTCTTACTGAAGGTTTCCACGTAGCCGGAGGAAACGCTTACGGACAGCCGGCCCAGAGGCCTCCATGGGCTGTCAGTGGGACATCGTTCACGGCCTCCATTGCACCACTCAGTCTCGTCTGGTTCTTATTCACTCCTTATCTCGAGACCTCTGTGGTAGTTATGGCCCTTGAAGTGTTACTTTCACAAATGCCTGTTTCACCACTTACAGTGAATGTGAGGAAAACTGTGATCTGACCCTGCATATGAATAAAATGATACATTTATAAGCACTTTTTGCATAACTTAGTATATTTATAAAAAGGGACTCTGTGTATTGTATACAGATAATTTGGAATGCTAATGAAAATGGTTACATTTAAAAAGTAACGTAATACTGCCTGAATATATGGCAGTTTTTTAACGCGGTAAATGTGAGAGAACATATATTCAGAAGTTATACCAGCTTTGTAAAGTGCTTTATTCCATAATAAACTAAAGGATTAAAAATTGATTTTATAACTTTAAGTAGAATATAGTCAGGACAAAATCCTTTTGAAAATCCATTAAGAAAAAGAAGAAAAAATGAAAATCCAATTCATTGAGCACGCTCCAGTACAGCTGTATGTTTGATTAGCAAAGGGCGTGGAGGAGAGAAGCACAGGCAGTGCCTGTGATCGCACAGCAGACTGCTGAGGATCCACTGCAACTCAGCTAACAACTCATAGTCCAGCAATTTCAAGTTGACACTCACACACTTTATTCTGCATCGGGTTCCCATTTTAAGAGGCACCTTACTTGGTTTCCTCCGATCTCCTCCGCTTCAGTTTGTTTCCTTCGCGTTAAAGATAATGCCGTCTAGTTCTTATGTCAATGCTGCATCAATGTTCAGCATTCTGGGCCAAAGCATCTGTTATAAAGCAGTGTTTCGGTCCTTAGGGACCCCCCCCCCCCAGACAGTCTACGGTGGGGAGCTGGGAGGGGGGAAAAATGTGGACCATCTAGCGGTCCCTGACGACCAGACTGAGAAACCTTGGTGTAAAGAATGACCTATAAACAAGAGCGACGAGTGAATTCAGGATCTTTTACTAAAGGGGGGGGTGGGGGGGGGGGTGGTTACAGAAAAACATAACAACACTTCTGTGTTTTTTCAGTTTTGTGCCGCCCGGGCAGCGTGGCGGCACAGAGGTTAAAGCTGTCGTCTCACTCCTGCAGGGTTCCCCGTTCTGTGTTTGCGGTCCAAAAAAATGGCTCGGTGAACTGGCTTCGATAAAAGCGGCCCATGGTGTGTGAGTGCGTGTGATGCACTGGCAGCCCATCTACAGTGTCCTACGGAAACTAAAAAAGTTTGGGGACACTGGGACTGACCTACAGTTGGATGAGCCTTCAAAATCCATCCATCTTTTCACCAACCGTGCTGGCTAGGCTTGCAGAACATTCAGAATTGTTTAGTCCATAAATTAGGATCAGCCTCAGAATTGCAGACTTGCATTCCTTCAGATTATGCTCGATTTACATAGCATAGCTAATAGCTGTTACAGTCTATACAGCGTAAGGCATGTTCACCTTGTCAGCATTTTCTGGAATGATGTTATATTTTCTGGCTTTCTTCAACCACCCCAATTGGTAGTATTGTTTACCATCAGTCTGTTGTTTTGTCATGTCGCCATAGCGCTTGGGTAGAAGCCGGGCATATACAATCCTCTCGACTCTCAAATATATTCAGGGTAGTGATCTTTCTGTGGTGTATATCGTTTAATTGGTCGAACTTTATTTAATGCCGAAGTCCTTCGATCATACGAACGAATTAACGTGAGAAGAGATTTGGTTACTACTGAAAGACAAGTGTTGGTGTCGTGCAATGCAGAGCAAGAAGGGTTCACCACTGCCAGGATGACGCATTGACAGGAAAGTAGCTGAGGTTTCATGGCGCACACGTTACAGCCAAGCCGTTAGCGTGACGTTATAATAACGTTACAATGGGGCAGCATGTGACTCAGTGGGCTACGCCTCCGTACGTGTGAGCAGAAGGTTGCCAATCCAAGCCCAGCCCTGACACATCTGTGGGCTTTTGAAGGAGGCCCATATAACCACCACGGCGGATAGCTGCCCTGCGCGGCCAGCTGGGGGAGCCGTTGAGAGAATTTCCCCACGGGGATCGATAAAGTATTTATGATTATTAATCAAAATTCCACCTGCAAATACAAAACATGGTACAAGTAATGGGTCAAATTATTCAGGGAGTCCTGTTATGCTTGTTCAATAGCCAAAGATTCAATTACTCTATGCAGAATAATACATTTATGTATTTATCAGACTCTTTTGCCCTAAGTGAAGAAAGCTTGGTTGTAGATAAGGGTCAGCCAGCACTCAGCAGCCCGGCAGTGGTTGGGGTTAAGGGCCTTGATAAAAGGTCCAATTGTGGTGCGATTATTTTGTCAGCAATAAGATTTCTGGGCATGGCACAGGGTCCCTGACCGAACCAATCTATTTCTTATACTGAATTATTTAACTAAGCATCACAGACATGTGGAATGTTTTTCAGTCTTTAAAAATAAGTAGGACTGGATAATTACTGGAGCCATTAACCTTGCTGGAGAGTAACATCACGCTGCAGCTGAAGCCTAACCCATCATCCCTGATTATCTGCAGCTTCTGGCTTGTCTAGATAACAGCATCTGCTTCAGCCAAATGCACCTGCGTATCTGCCAGCTTCCAACAATTTAACAAAAGGCATTCGTTTTCCCCCAGAGTCGGGCCGCAGTAATTCAATCGTTCAGTCCAGATCCTTCCCAAAAGCTGCCTCAACATCAGGTAGTCAAATATCGACAATCTGCAGCGAACGGCGTTTGATGGCCCCTACCAAGAATTGTAATTATTATTGCCCATTTATTTCCTCTGATTTTACAAACCCATCAGGTCCCCTTGAATATTTGTTTTTCCTCATTTCTAACGCAAAATAATTCCCAACATCTTTACTCATTTGCCGTCTCCTCCGTGGCATATTGAAGAGGAACCTTCAGCAGTTTTTGATGGAAGGGTTTAATATCTCAATCCTTAACCCCCCAGCACAGGGCTTAAAGTCTTGACACCCTTCTCACATAGAAACCAAAAAGACTTTCAAAATAGAACAAAATGAAGAAGCACAGCGATCTTATTCTCTTTAAATTCATTAAAATGAAAACTTAATATCATCTTTCAAGCCATCACCTTCATTCAGACGACTGGAGCCAAAGATAGGCATTGATAACCATAGGCTGTTTAAAAATGCAACACTCAGTCGTTTCCCTTTTGGAGCATTAATGTATGGGAAGCCGTGTCAGTAGTAATTCCTCCATTTCATCTTGTGTCTGTCTTTATTATTTCTCTCTCTGGTCCTGAGGTGCCTTTGTATGAAAGACAGAGAGGCTTGGATTCATAAATACAGATAACACAAATATAAATAACGGTGCAGCATTTACGCCATTCAAATATGTTCAATAGCACAGATCCTGGCAACCTGTTTGCACATTATAAATGCAGATTGTATGTTATGTGCTATATTTATGGATGTATGTTGTCCGTATTGTACCTGCATTGTACCGTATTGTTCAGCATTGCACTACTTAATATACCTTGCATTCACTCCTCTTTGTTGTGTATCTTGTGTCCTGTATTTGTTCTGTCCCTGGTATGCCCTAATTGTTAATTATCTGTTGTATCATGGTGTCTCCAACAGTAGCCAGCTGTGCCAGCAAAAATTTCCCCCAGCCTTGGTTGTGTGGCACTAAAAGATTTACACACAGCAGTCATCATAATGCATTATAGCTACCTCTATAATGCATTATAATGCATTCGTAAAGTATTATAAACACGGCTATATTTATAAATAGGCATAACACATTATAGCTGCATTTATTATGCATTATGAATGGTCTATGAAGCTCTCGTTTATAATGTACTATCGATACCTTCGTAATGAATTATCATGGTCAGTATTAGAATTAAGTATGTTCTGTATTGCATTCTAATTGTGATATGTGGTGAAAAGAACTGCGTTGATGCGCAGCTCCCATTGCATTCTGGGAATGCTAGACTGACTGAGCAGTGATGGTACTGCAATGACAGAAACTCTGTCAATGGATGTGAGAGTCACTAAATAGATTTCGCTGTGGAGAAAGAAAGGGAGCCGGCCACCTGTATCCCTGGCCAGGCCCTTGCCCCGCATTACTACACATGAGTCGAACCCGACCTACTTTGTTATCCCCTTCCAAAACAAGGGGAAGGTTTCGCAAAAATAAACACATATGGTGAGAAGAGTTAATTACACTCGCCGCTCATTTCCCACTACTGCAAGAGCAATAGGGAAGTGGAGGTCAATTTGAAATGGAGATAATTGTATTTCAGTGTAATTACCATGCGACTGGAGAACTGAGTTATGAGGGAAACCATATATCATTTAAAGGCAATGTTTAACATTTCACAGTGGCGTCTGTTTCGCTATTCCCGCCTTTATTTCCCCTTAATTTTAAGCGAGACGTGAACGACAGGAGGTCATTAATTTACCAGGCAGAGCGCATAAGGTGTTTAGGGTGACACGTGGAGGCAGGGTAAGGCGTGGCGGCTGCTTGTCTGGGTCACGGCGGAAATTAAAGAAGCAAGCAGGTTGATCAGAGCAGAAGCGTGAATGGATGGGACCTCATTTAATGTAGCGGCGCATTTTTGCAAACTTAATGAAAATAATGAATCTGCTTGAAATGCTATTAGGTCGACACCTCAAGAAAAAAATACACACGCTGCGAAATGCTGCAGTTATAAGGCCTTGATCACCGCTACAGCTATGCTAATTTACAATTTTTGTCTTTTGTGGCAGCTGTGATGCCCCAGAACTGTGAGCTTATTGGCCGCTCGTTTAACGATGCCTACGACTGACATTCATCTTTACGGGCAGTCCCTACTGATGCCCGTTAAGGACATGCGCATCTCGTGACCCCGACTGGGGCGTTGGTAGAGAATCACCACCAGCCTGATGGGGACTGGATTGATTCCATCGTGGACTGTGAGTTAAGCTGCCGAAAAACTTTGTGAGGGGATGCGGGAGGGATGAAGTACTATTCTGGATGAATGACCATCTTATTTGGAGATACAGTCAAGCCCACAATATGCTGCATTTGCTATGGATACAGGGCTTGAGTCACTATCCATCCATTAACTGAATGACTAATGCAACAATTTGTTCTTCTCAGTAGAGAATAAAAATATTAGGTGGGGGGGGGGGCTGTTTGATGCGACACACTGACCTATAGTTAACAATGCAGATCAATTTTTCTACAGGAAAGGGTAGAATTTGCATAAAACACAAATGTCACCAAATGTGACACTGATATCACCTAAAAAAAAAAGCTGACAGCTTTGATTAACAACTTTCCTGAATCGTGGTTCAGTCTCTCCAAGTATGAATGATCTGAAGTGCCTCTTCCCAGCTTCCATTAAATATACCGACGTCCAGGGATTGTCCATAGTAGCCAGTCCACCTGGTAGCATCCTGTCACAATAAGCTGTAAACCAAGGCCACACAGGTGTTCGTCAAGAAATCCAGCACATTTTCTTTAGTCCATGTTTGTTATTCTGCACCAGCACAGGGAGAGAAGCTCTGCCCAGGTTCTACCCAGTTATTTGTTTTAAATACGGTTTGGTTTTCTCAATATTTACGAGTGCCGTCAGCTTCAATTCACGAACGAAAGCAGTAAATAAATACACAGAAAGAAAAAGGCTTCCGATTTGCCGTGAGGTCCATGCGGTCATCTGCACAAAGCCCCTGTCCCGCAATTCCTGCACGCATAACTAGATGTGCATCGTCACTTTTGGGCCTGTCAAGAAATGGCTGCATGGTGCATCCACTATTATGCATTCTGAGATACATGGGCATCCTTAGGGGGAGAATGCAAAACTGAGTAAGCTAGCTTCAGATGTGCAATTGATTGAATCGCTCATAAATAAGGTACATTTAAGTTGTACATATTTAATCTTCACTCACGTCCCTGGCTAGGTTTGCATCTGAGAAAAGCAGATAACGTTTACTGAAGGACACATATTGTAATGATCTACTCGTCCAATCCTCCTGTGTGCCACGCCCCCCTCGTCACCTCGTGTTATTTCCCGATTGTGATCGCTTGTTGCCTGTTATTTCCTGCTTGTCCTGTGTATTTTGTCTGTGTCTGAGTTAGTTTCCCCAGATCCGTCATTGATGTGCATAGCTGTCTGCCCTGTTCACGGTAATAAACCTGTTTACCTTTGGATTTTTGCCGTCCTCCCTCGTCCTTCCCCGCCTCCTGCCTGTCCGTTTACCACGATCGTGAAAGTCATGACACATATAATATCCCGTGATATTTCCGTGGCTTACAAGGAGGTGTGTCGTTTGTTTTTGCCAGCCTCAGCTTTGGAAATGACACAGTTCCATGGGTGAGATGTGATGGAGAACGGAACAGAGAAACGAGATGCTTGACAATTAAATGTAACCTTTGGAGGGTCCCCTGTTGGAGAATGAACGGAATGATAACAATTATTTGATTATCTTACTGAACGGAAGACAGATTTGGTACTCAGTGAGTAAATGATGTGACCTGTGAAACAGATCACAAGCATGGAACTTGCTTTCATTATACAGAAGGGGTAGAATTTGCCAGGACGCTGAATGACAGTAACAGCCTTAACATGGGATTGGAAAATTGCTGTTTGTTTGACATAAATCACACAGGGATTTTTCGCATATCTCTTCTTGCACTCCTGTAGATATATACAGAGATGTATGAAGCTTGGGGTGATAGCTCAAGGTTGGCCATTTATCTGGCATCCTAGCAGAATTGCTCAGGACTAAGGGCCTTGCTCAAAGGCCCTGGAGTGATACAACTTGGATGAATTCAGAATCCCCGAGATGTGGTCCCAAAAACTTAATGGCTAAAAGCACCACAGAATCTGCAGCTGTTTGTATGCTTGCAGACAGTTTCTTTCATCTTTGTGTGAACTGCTCTCCATTTGCCCTTTCCATTGACTAGTTTGCCATGGATTATTGAGGTTTTGTTGCTATCCGGAATGAATCCCTTACTCTCAAATCCAGCAACGCATTCATATTTATCTCCACTTTCTCCCTTAACAAGCTGATACAGATCTTGAGTCCCTTGGCGTTCTGGGGGAAAAGGGGGGTAACGATGGCATCAGTGATGAATAAACTACAAAAGCAAGAGAAGAAGAACTGTCCATCTCCACCGTGACACCATTATTTTTCTTGGTTTCTTACCAACTCTAAGCCAAATGCAACTATGACCTCCTCACCTCACTTCTCACTAACAATTCACTATTTTTTTTTTACTCATTTCTCCAGAGCGCTGTTGAGCTAGTTGAATGATAAACCCCTATAATATAAAATCTTTATTAGGTCATGCTCTGGAAATCGATGTTTTCTTTTTGGAGTCTGGTCAAACTGCACATCTCACCTGTACATGTGCAGGAGTGTCTTTGATGGAGCTCGTATGAAGCTACCCCAAATCCCGAGGGCCCTGTAGCCTTTCAGATTGCCGTCAAGCCTCCGAGTTCCAAATACAATGACTACAATGTGGGGAGGGGCATCAATAACATTGGTTATGGGTACGAGCTGCGTGAGAGAGCCTCAGGGAACAGTCGTTCCACCGTGAGTCGAGAAGGGGTACGGTTGTCCACAGCCACAACTACACATTCTTTGCAAAACCTTTGAGATGAATCACTTTATGTGCACTCAAGAACAGTACAGTACAGGTTATCAATTGCTAAAGAATAACATTTCCGTTTATCCTCAGTGCTGGGCAACGTTCCCATCCGAGGGCAAATTAACTGGATGAGCAAAATGCAGACAGTGGAAAATTGGACCTCCGTCTATTCCCCGCATTCATCACCTATTTCCCTGGATGTCATTGTTTCAAATAGTTGCTTCACTAAACATAAAACACAGGTGAATGCCAGCCTCCATTTGACACTCCATGCCAGCATGCCCAGCCTGACCACGCCCCCCCCCCCCAGGAGAAGTCCAGTAGCACCTGTCACATTACACCACACAAAGTGTAATTCAAGGGTCCCTCTGAAGTGAAGCCAGTAGGGAAGCTGGTTTTTAGACTCTCAGCCATCTTCTGGAT
This sequence comes from Stomatorhinus ivindoensis, assembly GCA_019775895.2. Classification (NCBI taxonomy): domain Eukaryota; kingdom Metazoa; phylum Chordata; class Actinopteri; order Osteoglossiformes; family Mormyridae; genus Stomatorhinus; species Stomatorhinus ivindoensis. The sequence continues at coordinate 610,459 of JABFEB020000106.1, read as the reverse complement.
TGCAGTTTGTGTCTGGTACATGATTTCTCATGGATTGTTTCGGGCCATTTTCCTGCAGTCTGAGCCATAATCCTTGGGTTATGAATAGCCTGCGAACTCTACACTTGGCCGCCTCTGTTGTGATCTGAAATAGTCATGCTGAGTTATCAGTTTTTCCTCCCCGTGCAAACTGACAATTTCTGAAATACTTAAAAAAAAAACACACACATACAGACCATCTGCCTTAATATATGTGGTAAGCGATGTCTTTTACTGTGAATAACGCAATGATTTCCTTCATTATAAGGATGCAAATTCCACTGTGCTTCCAGAAACAGCACTTCATGCTCTGAGAGAACAATGTTCTGGTCCTGTGAGCGTTTTTATTGGGGCGAGTCATTTGCATGGTAAACCCACACAAATTAGCAAACAAATTACCCGACTCATCAAAAGTCTTAATTAATCTAAAGCATCAAACTGTGCGGTAAAACTGAACGAGAAAAACACTTCAGGGCACTTAATCTATTTTAGGTAAGGCTAACTTACTTGTGCATTTGTTTAAGCTGCTTTTTATCTGTAAAAATTCTGCATGTACAGTTAGAGACAGCTTCCTAACAGCACCTAACAGAAGGATGGAAAGAATGACTTTAGCATAGAGGAATGCATCGATGGTATATTTTCAATAATAATTGATTTACCTTCTCTATGAAGTTCTTCTTGTTATGATGCAGGATTGGCAGGCAGGCAAGCAGGCAGGCTCGGGAGTCAGGGATGAGTGCCGGAAACAGGGTTTATTACGCGCAGACACAGGACACGACAGCACTTCCAAGCAACGTTAATGACCGACCTAGGGAGACTGACTTAGATGCAGACTAAATATGAAAGACAAGCAGGAACTGATAGACAACAGGTGATCACAATCGGGAATTGACACGAGGTAATGAGGGGGGCGTGGCACACACGAGGCTCGGACGGGCGGATCATGACACTTCGGCTGATGGGCTGTACTTTAAAAGTACTTCTCAAATTAAATTAAAAACCTACAGAGATTCATCAGTCGAATGCAACCGAAATGCGATATAATTTTGCATAGATTTCAGATTTTTAGGGCATGCAGGGAAACAAGTCACTTCAGAGGCTAGATTTCCGCAAGGCTGCAGTTGCCATTGCTGCCTGTTGGACTGGCGCTTAGCACTGTGTCTGTTGCTTGATGTTAACAGCGACCAGCTGGTTTCTGTTGGACAAACTTTACAAAAAATTTACAATGAGGATAAAAAGCCAGCTGTTCCGGGCAGAAGGCAGGTGGAAGGGCACAGGGCACAGGGCAGGAGCCGCCGTCAAAGAGTATTTCAGTTTATATTTGCTGTGTTCTATCAAGATCTCATCTTTAATGTGTATCAGGTGCCATTTGTATTTGTACAATTCCTGCTACTACAGCGACACAAGGGCAAAATGGACACATTTCTGATGAATAATGATACAGAACTCAATTTAAATATATGGATTCTCAGATAGCAAGTTAAATATGTCTAATTTCCAGGATGTGAAAACCGCTTGAGGGGAAAATCTTTTTCCATCATCTTATTTAAAAACATTACAAAACATGCAAAGCTAGTCAGTCTAGCTGTCTAAATATGTAAATATTTTTCAAAATTCTTCTCAAAATAGTAATTTAACTGTTTAGGTACAGTCCCTAAAGACTCAAATAAATAACAGCTTCATGACCCAAAATCTAACAGCTACTTTAAGCCTGGCAGAGGAAGATCTCTCCATATCACCAAAACAACAAGAACAATATACACAGTTCAAACAAAGCGTGAACTTTGAAAAAACATTGAAGCGGGGACCCAAAATAAGTTTTCCTCACCGTTTAAAAAAAATAATAAACAAGCATAAACAAGCTGAATGATTTCATCATTCCTACTGCCACCTAGTTGGAGTGGAAATCAAAAGGATGAATAAGGATCTAACAGTGAAACAGATGCATGCATCCTTTTGGAAAAGCACTTGGAATAAAACGGAAAATAGACCTCTTTCTGGAACCCGATTCAGAAAATAATGAAAACTCACATTCTTTCAGGGTTGCTGCCCCATCCTGGATGATTCCCTGCCTTGTGTCTGGAATTTCCGGAATAGGCTCCGCACCTCTGCGACCCTGAAGAGGGCAACCTGGTATAGAAAATGGAGGTATGGATGTTCTTTCAGGCATCAAATAAACCAAAAAAAAAAAAAACACAACGGAATACCAACTACCAGATCTGAAAGAATGAACAAGGTATTGCAGATTTTAATATTGTGAAAACTGTGTCTGATTTTCTGTGTTGAACTGGCTATTGTATCAATAACAATGGCAACTGCCTAAACTGGATATTACACAAAATTAGGTATATAGATATATATATATATATATATATACACACACACACACACACACACCTATGTAGGGTAAACATATCCTTATGGGGACCGCTCATTCATTTCTATCTGAAAA
>JABFEB020000106.1:583345-597990 GCA_019775895.2 Stomatorhinus ivindoensis | reverse complement strand
CGATGGTTTGGGGTGGGGGGGGGGGGTGCCTTTACAGGGGCAGGGTGGACTAGAGACCTGTCTGATGTGCTGAGTCATAAAACACAATCCAGTTCACCTGTAGGTTCAACAGTACCTACAGATACAGACCAATTTCTTCATCTGTCATATGAAAGACATACGTAATAAATTGCTACATTTATATTGATTCTTCATTTGTTTTCCCTAGTCTTTCAGTCGTGTCGTGTCAAATCTCTTAAGTCAATAGCTTAATATTTAATATAAAAATGAAGCAGAGTCCTTGATTGGAGTGTAAAGGTCTGGTTAGGATTATTTTTCATGCTGGTGCAATAAGCATTTGTTTTGACTCCCAGTCCCCATCGAGGAATTAGTATTCCACAAGTACCATCTATGCAAGCTCAACTGGAAATGGTCCTGTTCCAGCAGTAGCTTATTAGAAACCAGGGCCTTCAGCTAAATGAAAATGCATGAATTCTGACTGGGCAGTACGCACGAGCACTACGCTTCGAACAACACTTGGGTGACATATGACTTTTGAAACCTTCGGTAGCAATATCTATGGAATTTACTCAAGTAGGAAGGAGCAGCAGAAAGGCATGAAATCATTGATACTCTATAATAGAAAAGCTAATGCAAAACAGAAACCCAGAGTGTTTTCTGGGGCACTGCACCTAGATACATTTTATCTGTATTAGATTCACTCTATCCACAAGGAATCAGTGCTCAGATTGTACAATATTTTTGCAGACTCACAATGTCCTATCAAATCAGCTATCTGCATGCATCAAAAATAAAAAAAATACACAGAGGACCTTACTTTTTAGTTATATTAAATGAAAGAGAGTGACACTCCATGACCATGACAAATAGTTGGAAGATGGAAAGATTGATGGATGAACGGCTAGTGCAACAAATATAGTGACTTACCCTGGTTGGATATAAAATGGTTTCATTAATATCAAAGACTTCAGTAAACAATGTAGCTATAACCCATGAAAGTGAGCATGTGACACGTCCTGCACCCCTGGCCTTCCTATCTTCTACCTAGCATGACCCCGATGAGCCACACCTGTTGCTTAATAAACCTCGTAGGGTCCTTATATTTAGGCACCTGTTTGTATTGTCCGAGGCCAATTTATACTTCACAATTTCTGCGTGCCTTTCAGCGCAAGGGGTGAAGTGGTGTAAAATCCATCCTCAGGGATTGGCTGGAGGCAGCTGCGGTCAGTGTCCACATAGCCCAGATTTTTTATGTCTATTGGAAACCGTGCACGTCGACTGCACATGTGCAGGATAATTAACTAGGCATATCCAGTAGCTATGTATGTAAACTCTGTCCTTTCAATTTGTTCAGTTCAAAATAATGAACATCAATAGCTCTGAAAACCTTGTCTCATTCATTAGATTAATGATATAGATTAATGAAATAGATTAATGATATAGTCCACCTATGTCTAGATTATTTCTGCCTAAAATCATATTTTATCACAAGAATGAAATAGTACTTTCAGTGAGAGACGTGTTCGAAGGGAAATGTAATTGGGTGGAGGTAAATAAATAAACATGTTTATTGTTTGTATTGCTTGTGAGACAAAGCCAACATCTGCTAGGTAGTCTTACAAAAAATTGTGTTTTTATTGTTTTAAAAACCCAAGAAGGCTTGAAAATTGCTGTTGTAAGCCTTATCTCTTCCTGCTTTTGCATAAGCTTCATTCAGACCAAGAAGATGATATCTGCCCTCTGCTGGTCTGGAGGAATATCATTGGGGTATGCACGCACCGACCGTGACCTTCTGCATCCACAGTATGAACACAAGCTGCCACGTGGACGACCGTCCCCAGCCTGGAAACATGCAAAAGTGCAAGCAGAAAGCTTAAAGAAAGATTTATGCTTTGGCCCACAATTCTGTCATGGATGTTGAGTCCTTGCATTGCCTGTGCCTTTCCTTGCTCCACTATTCCCATTTTGATCCCTCGTGATCTTTTTTATTTCCAGTTTATGTCCTCTGAGTTCAATAAATCCCCCTTTTGTTTCACCACAATGCTTGCTCTCGAGTCACATGTTCCTCAGGTCATGGCAGAATGACTCTCCGAATTGTACTCTGCATCTCTGCCTGCATGCTATCCCCTGGATCCAGCCTCCTCCCAGTATCTGAGCCTTGTGTCCCCACTTCCTTATGGTTCGTGGAGAACCTGCTCATTGGCAGTGACTTGGAGAAGCCCAAGAAGGAGGATGACCCCAGTGAGTCGGAGAAGGAAGAAGCGGAGGAAGCAGGCTGTGCTTGTAGCTACCGCCTTGCCAGACTCAGTGCCTTCAGAGCCCTGCCCCAGGAAAACCTCCATTGCCCCTCCAGGGCCCTGTGTGTCCTCCCTGGGTCCCTTTGGTACCCTGGACTGTTAGTGCTTCAGAGGCGGTACTGTCATGTCCTGCATGCTGGGTCCTCTTGTCTCCTCCCTGAATTCGCATGCCTGGTGCTTGTATCCCTCATTCGTCCTTGTATTTAATTACCTGTTTGTCTTGTTAGCCCCAGCCTGGGCACTGACGTTGAACCCTCATGTTGCACGTACCATTCAATTGTCTACTCATCCCATTTTGATCCCTCGCAATCTTATTTATTTCCAGCTTATGTTCCTTGAGTTCAATATACCCCCTTTTTGTTTAGCCACAACGCCTGCCCTCAAGTCATTTGTTCCTCAAGTCGTGGCATCATGTTCACAGCCTTTGCCTTTTACGACAGCTGTAGCCTGAAGGAAAACCATAGTTCCCCTGATCCTGTAAACAGTCACAAAAGCAGAATACATTAAATTGCTGTGAGCATGTGTTTATGCCATATCTGCATATCTGGAAACATTCTAATATTTCTATACGCCGTTTTCGGCCAAAGAACAGCTTGTTCTTATTTTAGTGCAACGAAAACAAAGTCTTATCTCATTTGTCAGTGACTCATGGCATAAACATTGGTCCTGTATGAGGTGTTCGGTGATTCGGCTCTGAGCAGAAGTGCCAAACTGAAAGATCCACACGTACCTTCCTGAGATCATCACAGATGACATGGTATTGAGGAGTCATTACATACAAGGTCTATTGACGTGTACGTGGATGTGTGTGTGTGTGTGTGTGTGGGGGGGGTGCTTCGGTAAAATGGGGTGGCACAATGGTCGGGGATGAGAAAAAAGCTGCAGACCAGAGTAGCAGATGTCGCTGCGGAGATGTGGAATTTGAAAACACAGGAAGTGGGATGTCACATGTATGCTGCATGATGTGCATCAATGCTGTTTTATAAAATACCACAATACTGCAAAATCTGCCACATGATGGCTTTACTTCCTGTGATGAGCTTAGACTCCTAGAGAATGTTCTAAAAAGCCTGGTGAGGCATTAACTGCAAAAGGGGAGAATTAATATGAGTGGCATAATTCTGCTCTTTTGCTTAGATTTAAATGTTATAATTGTCTGGTACCTGCTTTTCAATGGCTCAAAAAAAAACCCCATAAAAGTAAAGTATGCAGGGAAAAAAATTGCAGAGAAGCATGTGCTTTTGTTAGCAGTGAGAAGCAGGGCTCTTCTGGTTTGCCAGGTGGTCAGCTAAGGGTAGTGCTGTCTACAGGGGTCACTTCCCATTGTTCAGTTGGTTCAGGTCGAGAGACTTCATTTTGAATGTGGAAAAGATGTGCTTTATTTACGTTACTTAAGTCGAGGGGGCTTTGGCGATCCTGTCAGCTGTAGAGGTTTGACAGCACGCTTGGAAGGGAGCAGAGCTCTATCCGCGTCATGTGAGGGGTAACGAGTATGTGTTCTCTGCGGAGCGCTCGCGGGATGGGGAGGGGGGCGGCGGTTTCTGACAGGACACAGCTGAACGGGTTCGCTTCTGCATTCCCGGTGACAGCGGCGGCAGCGCGGACGCAAATCCGCACGGTGACGAGCCAGTATGACGAACGGGAAATAATTCAGAGCTCAAAACAACTGCAGTGGATGCTGGGAATCACCCCTCTCCAGTAGAGAACCGCATTATATATCACTGTCACCTGTGCCGCAATAAGGAGGCCGCCTGCTGTGCACAGCCTCACCAGGGATCGCCACCCCCCGCGCCTTTCGTTAGGGGGCCGCCGGCCCCCCCCCCCCCCCCCCGCTTTCCCGCCAGAACCAGGGGTCAGCATGAAGCCTGCGCCACAGGCCTGGAATCTAAACACCACAAATAAACCTTTGATATGGCTATTTTTTCCCCTCACTTTGCTGACAGTGAGAGAAAATTAAGGGAGAGAGAGAGAGAGAGAGAGAGGAGAGAGAAGAGCAACACGAGTAGAACAATGTTACTTTTGCTTAATTTCTAAACACAAGTTTAGAAACACCAAGCTGCAAGATGGAGAATAACAGCCCCTACACAACATCATCAATTACTGCAGTTTCTTCTGGGAAGTTTTATGAAACATGTTGATGAGAAATATTGTTTTTTTTTCTGATGGTGAACAAATATTTCTGCAACAAGCACCTTTTATAACAGGAGACCCTCTGACCGCGATGATGTCGGGTTCGGGCCGGAAATGTTGCCCGGCTTCTAAAGCACAACAGTCCAGTTCGGCTCTGACCCAATTTAAATTTTCCGGAAGGTTAAATAAAGGGTGACTTGCATAATAATAAAGTGTGAAATTCCGTGAGCCAAATTATTCTTAAATAAATAATTGCATTTTTTTTTTTGTTAGGGACCAAAGTTTAAATTTAGCGATTCCATCTTCCCTGAGGGAACAGGATAATTCCCCTGTTCCAGTGAGGGATGACACAAGCAGAATAAATGAGTCATGGTGGATATGCATTTGTAATTCATCTAGATCCCAGTGTAGTGGATCTATATGCTGCTCAGTTTGTCCGATGCATCAGAGCTCCCAGCTGACATAAACGTTTGCCATCCACACAGGACGCCTGCTAAGTTCTCTAGCAAATCTCACAGCATGGTAGTGCACTAAGGGACATTGTGGCCTCACACCTCAGGAGGTTGTGAGTTTGAGTCCCGCCCTGCTCTGTGATGCCCTCACCATGTCTCTGCGTCCACTGGGGACCTTTGCCATTCCAAATCACGCTAAGTCGCTAATTGCCGTCTCTCTGTAGCCCTTAGCATGTGTCGGCCCAGTGATGGACAGGAATGTCATCCAGGGTGTCCCCTACCTTCTGCACCTTGCTTCCCTGCTCCAGACTCACCGTACCTCTATGTTGGATAAGTGGAATAGACAGATGCATATTTTGAGACCTACAGGGGAGATGCTGAATAAAACATTAGATATATATATAATTAAACACAATAAAAAGGAACTAAACAAGAAAATGAAGCAGCAGCTATAATATTTACTGAAAGGTTGAAGCCCAAGTGAAAACAATAAAAACATAGTTTCCTCTGGGTTTCATCCTACGAGTCTGGAAAAGCCGGCGTTGTCAGTTTGGATTTTACAAGCACTGTAATTTTTTAATCCTACCTGTAGCCTACCTGCAGGAGACGGAGATTAACTGGGGGGAATTTTAACAGATATTTGAACAGCTACAGCCTACTTGTAGGGGTAGCAAAGGGGCAGAGCTGTTTTTGAGATCACACATGCAGTTCTTCACCGGAATTTTTTTTTTTCGGAAATGAAGTGATAGACACTGGCATTTGCGAACAAATTGAAAGGGGAGTTTAACTAATTATTTTTTTTTGTCGTACTAATTTGTTTGTTTCATCGTGAGCCAAAATTAACTATTAAACCATTGTATAAATAACCTCGGCGACAAGCGCGCTGGATTTGTTACGGAAAGGCGGTTATTCAGCGCTCCACCGGCTGGCCCCAGCGAGGTGGAAAATTAAACAAAAGCGCGTAAAACAATAAAGACCAGCTCACGGACCCGGCAGCGGTTTCAATACGCAAGCCGCGATTCTCAAAGAGTCGTTCACTGTGAAGGTTGACATTTTACTTTAAATTATTTCTGCACCTCCTGAGCCCCGGCGTCGAGCCCGTACTACGTGCTTGGAGCCCCGCTTGGAGACCCGCTCGGCCGTTTGCGCGGTCCGCTCTCCGCATGGCCGCTGGAGACATTTACCCTGTCATTCTCCCGGTCTACTGAATCAGCAACGGTATTCAGAATTTCTCTTTTATGACCTCAAAGAAAAAACAATTTTCAAACTCCTGCACAAAGACAAATAAAACAAGAATAAAACCCGTTTGGTATAATGAAGGTACATGAAAACTACTTTTTAAATTTGTTTTTTTTTTGGTAAAAATTTGTAAATTACATGCTTCTTCCTTATGCTTTCAATTAAGGACCATGTTCTTGTTTCTGAAATTGTTTTGTCACTTCCAAAGATCTTGCATCAGCAAAAGCACACCTACATTAATTAATGTTTGAAGGCAAAAACTCGCTTCTGCTCGAAACAGAACAGGAATGAATCCAAATGTATATTATAATAATTAAAAAAACATGGTAATTATCTTAAGCCTTCATGGTAATTATATCCTGAAACATACCGTAATTATAAACAATTATTTTCTCTATGTTTGCTGTGCTTTGTGAGACAGCCTGCTCACCGCATGGACAGCTGTGAACCTGCTACATCTGAGCCCACCGCTTCAAGTGACCCTTCCCTCGAACCAGAGTCAGATTGCGTAGCTGATGGATAGCGGATGCCACCTACTGTCGCATGCATTCGCCAATATAGCAGACGGACCGTCATCTATAAATCTTTAAATCCGCATTCCATCCCACATAACACCACAAACAACTATTCCCTTGCATTCTCGCGGCCGCACACTACACCCGATTCCTGGCCAGTTTCAGGGCGAGTGGTTTTTATGGAGATCAGTCCATTCCTAAGACTGGACGTCCCACACAATGGATGGCAGAGGAGGATAGTTCAGATCCAGAAAGTACAAATCCAGAACAAGATTTTGTTTCAACCAACCAAGTGAGTAAAAAGAGTCACATTCACAGAGTACTGAGGTGGTTTGCTGAATTTGTGCTTTCTGGACCCGAACATTTGACCTTTGCTGGATGGTGTCCACAGGTGTGTCACTTAGTTCCTTCTCATTCGTGCCTTTTGCCCGTGCCACTCACAGCCTTATCAGTCTCACTCTGCCAGGCAAAATTGGTCCGTCATTCGCTGTGTCCATGATCCATCCTGGCCACAGAACCCTGGTGTCGCTGTGATTTGTGGCATCATATTGTCGCTGTACTGCGAATTACCAGTAATAATCCATAGCGCGCCCCCCCCCCCCTACAGCAGATACAAAATCTGAGATATGAAGTCTGTCCTGGATTGGGGTAGGAAAAAAAACAAGTGCAAGGCTTGTAATTAGATGGAGGGGGTTAGAGGCTAATTTAAATCACATTAAAGTTTCACAAGAGAGAAAATCAGACAAATCCTTTTTCTGGGTCAATAGCAGAGCAATGCAATCCACTTGCAAAATGTAGACAACATGAAATCTTCTCCATGCGTGAAAGCGAATTTACTGCTTTGTGTTTCATGATCTATAGTGTATGGTCGTATAGATCGGGCGGTCTCTTGGGGTGCCCGTCACGCCTGTCTTAGCTTCTGAGAGGCTATGGGGGCCGGGTCAACGTCACGCCCTTAAAGATTAATCAAAGTCACTCATTGGATAGCTGTACAGGGGAAATCCTACCGGAGAAAAACATTTCAATTATATTCTGACTGACACAGGAAGCATGATGCGGAAGATTATTTTTCTTTAAGAAAGCAGGCCCAGCTGGTTCCTTTTACCCTAATGTGTGACTGATGACTGTGAGGGGGCTGTAGCAGTGGGTGGGGGGGTGGCGCAGGGGGGTGGATTTGATAAGATTCCGATTGAGCGGGTGGAAGTTTGTGGAGGATTCTTGCAGTCACCTTCACCAAGCTGAACTTCTACCTTGCTGAGCTCCTCTATAGTGCTTGTATGGTCACTGTGCGCCTCTGGATGTACTTCCCAGAAGAAATCGATCTGCAGATTTCTTTGGTCATTTCCTCATGAGAACAACTCTCCATCTGAGAGATCGGAAACAATTTGCAGGGAATTCTCAGCTGACCAATCAGAGCTGGAGTATCTGACATCGAAGGTCGGACACGAGACCCATCCTGGTGCTGCCATCCTCATTAAACGGCAGTCACACTCCGCGTCTGTTCAGAATGGCTAAAGACTGTTGCGGCGTGACACAATGCAAGCGGGAAAAAGCAGGTGAAGATCCACTTGCAGCTCCAAGACAAAGGTTTTTTTTTTTTTTAAAATAGAACACAACAAGGAATACACAAAAAGAAAAGGATCACAAGGGACCAAAAGCAAATGCGTGAAACCAAAAACTAGAACTAAACTAAAGAATGGAATGAACACTACTTGAGAACCAAGAGAAGACAGGAGGCAGGACTGGGATGCATTGCATAACAGCCACTCTGAACGCAGACATACAACTACAAGGAACCGTCAAGGAACAGAACCAGAACAGACACTTAAATACGCAGCTAACAAGACAAAATGCAGGACAGATGAGAATCATGACCAATTAACCAATCACAAGGATTCAGGGCAAACAAGGAGCAGGTGTGGCACATTACAATTAAAGAGCGCTGGAGACTACAGAGAATTAACAGACACCGAAGGTTAACTTTAGCAAGGAAAACCGAGGGGGCAAAGGACAAGGAACAATCTCCAAAACAGGAAAGCGATGATAAACAATAATGAACAATAACATGGAAGGCCAAAGAACAAACAAGGCTGGGTTCTAGGCAGCTTTGAACCCACAACTCATGGGTTCTTAGTCTGAATCACACTCAGCCCACTGAGCTATGCAGTGGTCCGGGGAACAAGGAAAGCACATAGCGGCTGAAGGGCAAGCAACAGGAAGACAGACTGGGCGGCAAAACCTGCTGTCCAAATGGGGAGGAGGCATGGAGGGTAGATGGATGACCCGGGCAGAAGAGGATTTTTAAACTGAGTTAAAGGAACATTTACTGATCTGCTATTGAGACTTTCACACATTTGTGGTTATAAAACTTGACTTCCGGCTGTCCACAGATTTGTCATTTAGAGAGCTAATCCAGGTAGTCTGTATCAAAGCTGTTTGTTGTGTTCTAATTACAAAGACTTTAAGAGTTATGATTACAGGTACTGGAATTACGGGCTGCTAAAACAATGCATGAAGGGCACCCCCACAGGGAGAAGTGATTTTTAAAGCTCAGACAATCAAGCGACAGCAATCAAGAGACGCCGTCTGGTTAAATCACGCTAAATCAGAACACCTAAGGCACCCGCACGGATCAGAGATGGAAACCCAAGGATGCATCGTGGTCTGCACCACGATGACGGGCATGACGCGCATTCCACGCAGGTGTCTCGGCTGTGTGTGGGGTCTCCAGAGTTAGTGAAGTAATTAACACGTCGCCATGCTTTGGGTCATGTGCAACTCCCAGGGCCGTTCCATTTCGATCTGCGGGGGGAGTCTCATAAAAGAATAAGAGAAAACCTGTGCCGAATGTAAACTCACATAATTTTCACCCCTAGCATAGAGATTATGTACCTAACATGCAGTTTTATTCTGAATTATGAAAAAAAAACTGTCCAATTAAATTTGCTAAACACAAACAGTAGGACTATCTCTCACCCCCCCCCCCCTCCCTCCCCAAACTGCCTGTCACTTCAGTAAGAAGGGGAGTGTGATCAAATCCAAAATAAATAGGTAAAGCAGCATGAGACCTGATCGTATAAGCAAATGTGCCCTTTGATGGCGACGACTCGGGCTGAGTGAATGCCAGAACCCTGTCACAGATAGTTACCGACAAACCCAACCCTTCAAACACAAACATAACGCGAAAATCTAATTACGCGCTTTTCTTTGCTTGCCCGGCCTCACCTTTGCACCACACGGCCGCCTTGAATCGCATACCGGTGAGCTTCACGCCCTTGTGAATAAAGCCGTATCCATGTTCTCTCAGGGCTTCGTGTCTCTGATGGATGTAATACAGAAATATCCCGCACGGCACCTCGCCTCTGATATTTTAAGCAAGCTTCAACAAAGTGAAATACAGCCAACGGTAATTGTTAACAGCAAACTTCAAATCCAGTCACACAATAAACCCACTATAATTTCTCTGCTTCCTCTGAATCAGAGGTGGGGAGCCTGTTCCATGGAGGGTCGGTGTGAGTTTTTGGGATGACCTCTCAATCAGCCAATAATAAAACAGTGGTGCCCAACTCCAGTCTTGGAGACCCACTGTGATTGGCTGAAGGACATCCTAAAAACCCGCCCCCCACAGCGGCTCTCTATGGATCAGGTTTTGCACCCCTGCTCTAAATGAAAACTTTCATTGGAAAACTGCATCCATTTTTCACACCTACTTGTTCTATGTAAGGTCAGAAACTTATCTGGGTGGCTATGAGTGGAAGTCAGGAAATAACCTAGGATAGGGCACCAGAACCTCACAGAATACTCAAACCATTCACACGCATAATTTAGCGAATCAAATTAAACCTAGCTTGTTTTCGGACTGTTGGGGGAGGGCATCTCAGTGCAACGCATGGAAAGCATTCGAACTCCACAGACAAAGAGCCAGGGCAGAGACTCGAACCCAGGTTCCAAAGGTGCGAGGCAACAATGCTAACCACTGCACCACCACCCACTGGAAAATAAAAAGATTATCCGTACTTGAGAAGTCAAGCATGTGTTCAGGGTGACCTGTTAACATAATCAGATCAGACTCACAAACCACATCTTCATGTTAAGTTGAAGGAGATTTAATCTTTTGTTTAACAATGATTCAAAGTAGTTTGCACATGTGCCTCGACCCCGGCCGGGAAGGAGAGGTCTACTGATGAGCTGTCTGGAGATTTGGACTGTCACTCTCCTCCAAGCAACAAGGAAAAAACAAGTCGTGGCAGTGATATGTCTTGTGAAACAAATAGACCTTGTTGTTATGATATTTCTTCGCAGTGCTGGCCGTTAGCATGCAAGGCTGCGAGGGCCGCCCAAGACCAGCCTGGCAGGCGACAGCCGACGACGCGGACTGAGGAGGGGGAGCAGAAATAGAGGAAAAATCCTTGGCTAGATCTCGGCGATATCGCATTCCGGAGCTGGCCGGATAATCCGCGGCTGAACTTCGGTTCTTAGGAATTCTTCACATTTCCTGAAATAGACTCCTGTGAGAGGAGTACAAGCTAAAATCCAGCCACAAACTATTATTGCTAAATACTGACAGAATGAATAGTATGTTTGTATGTAATGTGTTTGTATACATGTGTATGTATGCATAATGGATGGACAAAACAGTGGGAACGCCAGTGGATCGGCTTGCTGCAAGAGGTGATATACTGGCTAAATCAGCTGGAGGTCCAGGAGGACCACGTGGCCCGGGATTTGGCCAGCTGGAGCAGGAACCTCCTAAGTGAGGCAACCCCGCCCGGAAATGCGTACCCCTTGTGGGAGGTACGCGAAAATCTCCGGCAGCTGGTGCAGTGGATTATGGAACGGAGAGTCCAGTCAGTCGCGCTGTGCTGTGCTGTGCTGTGCTGTGCTGGGGCTCCACTGGGACTGCTGTACCGCCTCCCGTCTTCGTCCACCGCTGCGAGCTGGAGGAAAAAAAAGGCGAAAGAGAAGCCAGCAGAAGTCCCGACAATCGTTTTGGGGGCTTGCTCACTCGTCTCCGCTTTTCTTCCTGCCAGTGATCTGGGGGAATCCACGATCACCCCGGTGCGGTCAATCCCGACCTGAACTCTGGCTATTGGTGTCCTGGAAAGGGTGAGGTCACAGGCGCAGGGCCAGGTTCCCACCCGCCCTGCCCTCTAGCTCGCCCTCGCTTGCCTTGGCTGGGGCTTAGCGGTCACCTGCGGGTCCCCCTCTGACGCCTTGTGGTCTGGCCTCGGCTCCGCCTCCGACTCCTCGTGGGTCACCTGCGGGTCCCCCTGCTCCGGCACGTCGATGGATGGCGCCTTTGCCAGCTGTGGCTGCGCCGTCGCTTGCTGCGGCTTCCCCCCCCCCGCCTTCACCCGTGCCCCCTCCAAATCCCTCCTCGTGCCCTTTGTCTGTTCCTCAGCTTGTCTCCTTGCCCCTTCGTGGTCCCCTCCTGCTCCAGCCTCCCTGTCGCCTGCGGCCCCTCCGGCCGCCGCCTGTCGCCCACCTTGGCTCCCTCGGGCTCCCCTTTGTCCCCCGTCTGTTCCTGTCTGGCCTCCCTTGTCTGCTCCTCGTCACTTTGTCCCTCCTGTCTCTGCTCCTCGTCCCCCTCTGGTTCCTCCGTTCACTCCCGGCCCTTTTTGTTCCGCCTGTCGGTGTTCCCCCTGTGTCTCCCTTCCTGGTCTGCCTGTCCGCATTTCCTGTTCTTTGCAGGTGTTGTCGTGGCTGTTGCCCCTGTGCTTGATCTGTGTTTCTGTTCTGTTCCCGGTCCCTTGTTGATGTTTCTGGTTCTGTCACGCCTGGCTTGTACGATCCTTCTGTGTGCCACGCCCCCTTCATACCTCGTGTAAAACCCCAATTGTGGTCACTTGTTGCCTGTTATTTTCGGCTTGTCCTGTGTATTTTAGTCTGCGTCTGAGTTAGTTTCCCCAGATCTGTCATTGACGTTGTGTGCCGCGTTGCTTGTTTCCCTCATTTCCCTCTTAATAAACCCCATTTGCCTGTATTCAAGGCTCAACTCACCTGCTTGTTCGCTCGCCGACACCCGGACATAATATTAGCCTGGATGCCATTTAGGAGTCTGCATCAGCTGTGAAAGACATCTGATAATCAGCACTTAGATCGGCAAGTTTTTAAAACTGCATGAAGCAGTTAACAGTTCCAAAGAGGTTTAATAGTTAGTGCTTGGATTACAGGTGAATCATTCAGAAAAGCTGCATAATTTAATGCTTCAAGGGAAATGGTCTCAAAAATCATGCCGGCAAATGCCAACCATGGGCTAACTGCATCAGCCAGGAACAGAGGCCGCAAGACTAAGCTTATCGGCAGGAGCAGATGGACGCCAAACAGGATAACTGATAAACACCACAAAAATATAACCTCAAAAATGACCACAGAACTGACTAAGCTGCTGTCTGTCCCAGTCTCAACAAAAACCGCATGTCCTGAGCTTCACAGAGCTGCAATTTATGACAGGGCTGCAATTCAGAAATCACTTTTATCCAAGGCCAAGTCACAAAGACAATCTGGTGCAAGAAGTACAAATCCAGGGCCCTGAGCAATGGAAAGAAGTAATATGATCTGATGAGTCATCTTTCACCTCTTTTCCTCCATCTGGATTTATTTGCATCTGGAGAGAATAAGTTGGCTCCTTGATGGCTGAATGCTTGTTATGTATAATCTGCTTCACTTGAATGCCTGCCAAATAAATAAATGTAAATGTCAGGAATGAGAGGCCATTTCACAGTAACTGGCCCACCCATATGCTGAACACCATCCACTAATGCTGAACACTGTCCGCCCATATGCTGAACACCATCCACTTATGCTGAACACCATCCACTCATGCTGAACACCATCCGCCCATATGCTGAACACCATCCACTCGTGCTGAACATTGTCCGCCCATATGCTGAACATCGTCCACACCTGCTGAACACTGTCCACCCATATGCTGAACACCATCCGCCCATATGCTGAACACTGTCCACCCATATATACTCTTCCGGGTGATAATTCACCCATTCAGAAGTGTCCACCGGTACGAAGTGAAACACCTTCCATTGTCTAAGCATCGCTGAACCTTTATGGAAAGTTCAAGAGCAGAGAGTGTGCAGTCAATTTACACATCCTTCATCTCTTAAGGATGGAGTTTTTATTTATTTATTGAGGAATATACACAGCGCCTGTATGACAGCATTCTGAGAAGCCATTTTGAAGTCAAACAGTGAGCCTAATCCTTTTTAGATCCTTAATATCCATTTATTATTATGTGTTTAGCCTCGTTCACCCTCTGCATCTAATATGTATTTACAAAATAGAAAATGGCTGTCCCTGTGCTCTCACCCCAAGCGGTGCACTTACCAGTGTCTGTGCCTCTTATAGAAGAGCAAGATGAGATATACAAACATGGCAGGCATCTGCAATTTAAGCGAAATCCAAAAAACCCACGGAGAAGAAATCCTGACCTGCTGTGAACTACGTCCGGAATATCTGCAGTACTGACGCAGTCGAGGCACATGCTGAAGAGTCAGCTGGCAGACGGCCACGCTGAGGCACGCGTCCAGACAGCCAGCCCACCTACAGGCCCCCCCTGGAGCACAGGAGACCCCGGGTTAATCGGCCCGTGGCACCTGGAGGACGAAAGGGGTCCCTAAAACAGATTGAGGCATTCATGACGGTAGACATGGCAGACCCCGGCGTGCCTGGTGATCGATGCCCTGGGGCTGTCTGATTAAACGCATCTGTGCCGGGACGACTTGACCGAGGAGGCTGCCCACGCTCCTCACACTCTATCATCTGTATTCCCGATATGAGCATCAGGAGAAGCTCTGCAGTGACCGGCCCGCCATTGATCTTCATTTGAAGGCGCTATATTAAGCGAACCTCGCAGGGCGACGGGGGTAAGCAGTGACACAATGAGACTCCTTAAGCTGCAGAAGCGGGGTGATGTAGCACCTGGGGCTCCTGGGGCTGCCGCAGGCCTCCCTCCGTTTTGCCGCATCTCCTCTTAACCCCCACCGCCCCCCCCCACT
>JABFEB020000106.1:541546-556912 GCA_019775895.2 Stomatorhinus ivindoensis | reverse complement strand
GAAATAGAGAGACAGACAGAGAGGGACAGGGAAATAGAGAGACAGAGAGAGAGGGACAGGGAAATAGAGAGAGAGAGGGGGAAAGGGGAATAGAGAGACAGACAGAGAGGGACAGGGAAATAGAGAGAGAGATAGAGACAGAGTCAGACAGAGAGATATATCATTATTATTATTATTTTAAACGATACGTTGTGAACTTCACAAAGCTGAAATTTATGACAGGATTGCTATTTGTATCCAAGGTCAAGCTACAAAGGCGAGTGACCCAAGGGGGCTGTCTGCCCAGCCAGCACACAGACCAATCATTACTGATTAAAAGAATGGACCCAGGACCTAGCCGACTACAAAACAACACAATGCCATTTAACAGGAGAAAGTGCACCCTAAGGTACTAAGGGTGTCCCCTCATAATGTTTCTATATGCCATGATGATAATGGCCCCATTCAAACCACTAAACAAACTCAGGGGTGCTCTTCTGAACACAAGTCAGACGCCTTCTTCCTCAGTCACCAGGTATAAACATCATTAAACCATTATGGGAATCTGGCAGATCTCGTTTGTGTCTGAACGAACTGCTAGCCTTTATTCAAAAGAATGGTCAAATATCCCACAATACAGTTCAGGACGTGCATGGCAGCATTCCAAGAAGGACTGGGGATATTCAGGTAAAGAGAGGCTCTGCTCGTTAATAGTTACATGACATCACTGTTATTCTGGGCGTTTCCATTATTTAGTCCGAACCCTGCAATATAAAATAATTATTGAATATAGAGTATTGACCAGAATTAATTATTTCAGTTAAATCATCATTAAAACTCATTCGGGAGCCAGAGAGCTGATACTGTAACTTTTTGAAGTATTTATTTGCCTGGAGAAGAGAAACAAAATTGGTTTCTTTCAACATGAAAGTGACAACTCATGGAAGATGACTTTGTGAAGAATTTTAGATCTTTAGCTCTAAGGAGAAAGCCAGATGAACGAGCACAGCCAGTGAAAACCAAGGAAGAAAGGAAGAGCACTTTCTCTTTGGTTCTACCTGGTTACGGCCCTGTGCTCCACAAAAACTACTTTGCTCATACGCTGGCTTTGTGCAGCCTCTCCGACTCTGCGGCGTCAAAGCATCACTGCTGCTAACATAGGCCACTTTCCATGTTATTTTTGCCTTTGTTTTTTTGAAGTTTTTTTTACACTTAAGCGAGAAAAGAAACATTTTGTTCAAGACTAGACTAACAATATAAATAAGCCAGAGGGCATCCAAGTCGGCATCCGAAGATGAAAGCTAAACACACTGCTTTAGGGATATCTTCAATACTTCCTTACTGCAAGATTAGCTTTACTTGCATGTGGGTGGTGTGTAGCTCAATGACCACGTCTAGAAGGTTGTGGGTTTGAATCCTATAGTTGGAAGACTAAATATTGGACCTCAAACTGCTTCTGGTATGTTGACTCCAAGCCTTCCTCACTGCTACGTTACTTTGGACAAAGCCACACCCTAACTGAATGATAACTAACTGTCCAGCCCCTGAAATGCCCCAAAGAACAGCGAAACACAATTGCCTTTATTACCAGCCAATCAAAAGCAGCAAAGGCAGGGATGCATTTTGTTTTCCGGTTTGTTTATTGTTTAAGTGCAGCGTGAACCTTTTGACACATTTAATTACTCAGCTTAAGTATGCTAATCTCCATATTAAATGCAGCCCGGAATTAGATAAGTGGTTACTCCAAATGAATAGAAGGACTGACGATACTGAAATATATTACAATTAATTGAATATTGAGGGGATACATCTATGTTTGTCTAAAAGATAAGTGGTCTCTTTAACAGAGTTCAGGGTGAAACCCATTTAAAAACACACAATTACAACACTGAACATTTCTCAGGTTGGGGGGGTTGGGAGGAAGACGCAGTAACATCATTATCATTAATTAACTGATTAGATAGGCTGATTGCTACCTAATGGTGATATTATGGTTTGTGCAAAGGAGAGGCACCAGCAGTGTGTGTGAATTATGTTCATATTACATTGTGGGGACCAAATGTAATACACCACAATGTAATAAAAACCGTATTTTGACATTGGGGGGATCATTTTTCAGGTGAATGCAATCAATAAACTAAAAATGCCAAAGGTCTCATATTTTGTCTGGTTACTTATGGTTAAGGTTAGGGCTGGCTGAATAGAGTGTTCCCACAAAGATGCAATTACAAACCTCTGTGTGTGTGTGTGTGCATGCAGGCATGTAAATGACTTTTATGGCAAAGTTGAATGAAAAATAAAATTAAATACATGTAAATTAGAATCCTTATTTACTTCTTTGGAAAAAACCTAATACAGGATTTGGGTCAATCTTGAGTAATCATAGCTTTGCTTTAGAGTGAAAACCATAACCACAACGGCAGACACAGCTTAAATAATTAACCAAACAGACTCACCGACAGGTTACTCTGCCTTTACTGTAGCTTACTATACTCACTCTACCCCATCCAATCAAGGCAGCCCCCCTGCTTCAGCTGCTCCTTTCTCTCACTCGCTATTGGCCAACGCTGGCCCTATGGACACACAGCCATACTCCTCAACTCTGTTTTCCCCTGGAGTTAAGCACACAAACACACACCATTTAGCATCACCAAGGTCATCTTTGATTGCTATAATGCATTACTGAAATGCAGGTCTAACATAGCAAACATGTATGATGCCTCTCCCAGCAGATATGCAACTCTCCATTCAACAAAGTGGCTGAATTCTGATTTCTACAGGATGTGGGATTTTGGCTGGATGGCTCCCTGACATTAATGCTCCATTTGCCAGGAAGAGCTACCCGGGCAATGCCAGGGTTAAACAACCTGCTTCACTCCCTCTCCTCAAAGGACACACATTCACTCATGCACACACACTCAAATCCGGCACGTCTTAAAATGTTCACTCCGGTCTTTTATGGTTTCTTGCAATAGATTTTCCTCCCTGTAGAAAAAGTCATTTTTCCAAACACACACACAAAAAACAGGACACCACCAAACACTTTGTCAGAAAAATTTCTTGCATTCCATCAAACTTATACCTGCAGCATCTGGAGAATTTTATCCCAGACCAAAATAGTTCTCAAAAACATGCAAAACTAGATAAATACTAGAATCCACATAGCTCAACTGGCAGAGCATCAGCCTTTTTATCTCGGGGTTCCCTGGTTGGGTCATGGCCCCTGTAAAGGTCTGTAAAAGAACAGCAATTTGTATGTTGGGCCTCTGAAAACGTACCACATGATGTGCTGTATTTCACTTTGTTATAAGAAGTTCAGCGCATGTATCTTGCTCCTACACTGTCAGAAAAAAAAAAACGTTTGCAACTTTGTCACTGGGGCTGTACCCTTAGCTGTAGGTACTTGTACCTTTTAAGATACAGAAAAGGACAATGAGGAGCATTTCTGTACCATTGAGGGTACATTAATGCTGTTTGTACCTTGGCAATGTTTCTCCATTTCTGTATCTTAAATTAGACTAAATAGTACATTTACCTGCAGCTAGGGTACAATTGGAAGACCACTGAAGGTACAGGCCAAGGGACAATCAAAGGTACAAATTGGTACTCTTTTCTTCTGACAGTGAACACTGCTTACATTTGTACCCTAGCATTCACTGAAAGTTCAGCCAGGCTGCACTCATGTCTAATCACCTCCTTAACAGCCATCAGGGTGTAATGTGCCTCAGTTGAATGTTACTTGGGACAAAAGAGTCTGTTAAATAAAGTAAAATGTAAAGTAAAACTATAAGTCTAGAATATTTCAAGAACATTAAAGGCAAAGTCCAGCAATGAGTCAGTTCTTCACAGCGGCCCATATGGGGAGGTGGACTGAAGGCTTCCTGCGCAGATGACACTCACCCAAAGCACCAGCCAGACAGATAGGCAGGAAGACAGAGAACATGGGTGGTCAGAACATGCATAGACACATTCATAGACAAGCACAGTAGACCAAAAGCGCAAAACCTGCAGCACGAACAGCCATAGTTACAGGGAACCATCTGTTAAGGTGCAGGTAAGCTAAACTGAAGTAACGGGTCTTCAGTCGAAATGTAAAGATTGAGCTCCAGATCGTGGATCAGATTCACCATATTGCAGTGACAAAAAAAATCTCACAAAGTTAACCTTTAAGTTGCTGTAAGTTATGAGGTGATCAAACCTGCAGACTCAGCAATGCCCTCTGCTGGGCAGGTAGGGGTAAGTACTTCCTGTTTTTGTACTCTGTGAAAGATTTTGTAAGAAGTAGAAGAAAAATTGAACAATTGAGCATTGCATTTTTCTCCCTCTTTTTTAAAAATGTTTCTGGGAACCCGATCTTGACTTTTCTTCAGCTAAGAGGTCTTTAACAGGGACTATGGTTTATCATTAAAACTGCCCACTGAACTCTTTGCAGACAAGTTGACTTTCTCCCTCTGGATTCTTTCAAGTAATAATGTACACCCTCTGCTGCGTGTATGCTAATATATTTCTTCGTAGAGCATAGGTCTGTGTTTTCCTTTGTCGTTATAACTACAGCACACATTTTACAAACAGCAGTAAAGGTAAAATTAGACCAATTGCTGCAAATTGAGATGGCACGGTGTGATTTTCTCTTGTCCGATCCAGATATTTTAATTTTGAGTATCTGCCGATACCAATCTGATATTTTTCCTCCGTTACCCGCTACTAAGCACTAAATGAGAAATTTGCATCAATACGTGGTAAACTGTTCGCATTTAGTGTCGCAGCAGCAGTTTCTGAATATGCAAAGAATAGGAAAATTTAATAGTTATGTCATTATATTACAGGAGGGGACCCATGGTCACCAACTATTTAAAAACAGCATCTTTGTTTTATTCAGTAAACAAATATTTCTTAAAGTGAAAATTGTGCAATCTGTTGCCAAACTAAGTATAATGAAATCAATATCAACAATAATAAAAATATCACTGAATACCTTAAATAACCATTTCGAGTCAAAAAGTATCCAGTGCATGATATAAAACGGAATACAGATTTTTAATTACATTTTAATCGCAATTAATGAAAATATAGAAAATATAATCTGTTATTCCTGGCAGGGACAGAAGCTCAGGAAACCAGCGATCTGGGGAGTCGGGTTTTATTTAGGGATTCAACCAGACATGAAGTGGACAGACAGAGAGTGCTGTCGGGGTCAGCGTTCCAGGAAGGTCGGTGGCTGGGAAGATGAGTCCTACACAGGAACCAGGACCAGGGAAGAGACACACAGGGTGAGTACAGGGGCAGCGACGGGCACGAAAAGGCTTGGAAAGGTGAGGATGAGGAAGGAATGGGAGAGACTAAAGACAAGGAATCAATGTTCAGTGAGCAGCATGAAAGGAAGTAATACCTCGCACTGAAAGCAAGGGCTAACAGGAAGGTAGAGTTGGGGAAATTACTCACAAATGGAATACATTAAAAAGATTGAAATTTGTGTCCAGAAAGTACAAATCCAGACCAAAGTTTCATTTCACCCAACCAGGTGAGTATTAAGAGTCACAGTCACAGCGCACTAAATGGGTCGGTTGAAAGAAAGCCTGGGCCTGGATTCGCATTTTCCAGCCCTGTCTTTAATGGATTACTTTTGCGAGTAACTTTCCCAACACTGCAAGCAGGGCTGCTGCTAAAGGTTCTGGGCCCCATGACAACATATTACATTGCCCCCCCAGCCCCGATCAATCGTATTATATTCCAAATTCTTTAGGGCTACAGTCACTCGGAGGCCCTCGAGACTGTCCTAAAATCCCCCCGCTTCACAGTGCCCCCGCTGACAGGCTTTTTAAAGGGACAAATAGGGCGAGACAAAATTTTGCCGAGAAAAACCAGCACTAACCTTACATACATTGCACTCTGCAGTTTTGCATTCTTCTTCCTTCAGCGTAAAACACAGTAACCCCTTCAGATAGGCGAAGATAATGTCCGGAAGATCCCTGGGAACATAAGTCACTAAGACTCGGGGCTCCCTGTCCTTTAACCCATTACAGTCTGCGAGCCTGAACGGTGACATAATAAGTCTGTTTATTACCCATTTCTAAACAAAGAGTATCGCACCGTACACCTTATGCCTCAAATTACATTGTCTTCTTTCAAGACCTTTATATAATACACAAACCATCTAGCCTAAATTATGCCCCTGTAAGAACTTGGTAAGTTACCACTGTACGCACTGGCAGCAATACGTTCTGAATTCATTATTAAAAATTAATTGGCACCAGAGTTGTGAGGTGACAGCACCACCATGTCACCCCCAATGTATTACTAATATTTACACATTATGTGATTTTATGTAATTAAATCATTTTCAGTATTGTGTTTGGTCCACGCATCTGCGACTTTATGCGATCTTTTGGCAAACTCCAAAAATATTCCCGTTTAATTGTTCGCTGCTAACTGTCAAATAACCAAAACTGCAAAGGTCGAATGCATGAATGTGAAGGGGTCGCTCTATTTCCACACGCACACGTGTTGCTGAACGACGAAACATCATGTGGTCCTCACTTCCGTTTATGGCGCGTTGCACTACGGCCACAAGCATTTTAGCAGTTTCTCAGGCTAAACCTGAAAAATCTCAGATGCAAAATCTGATCCGTTTCATACTCCCCAGCCCCCGATATCTGATCTAGCACGGTTCGCCGATATCGACCCGATACCGATAGTGGGTATTGGGTCGGCGCCATCTCATGCTCCGACCTCGTATTTCATTTCCTCTCCTTTCTGTAACTTACGCCGTTAGCCAAAGTGCATAACACAGCTCACAGTTTTATACGGTACTCTTCCACATGTGGATGTTTTGCCGAGTCAGCTCGGGTCGGGCGAGCCACCGGGAGTAGGACCCTCCAGCGTCCCTAAAGCTAATACTTCTGATTACAAGGCAGTGTCCTACCTGCCATGCTGACTGCTGCCTTAAAACAGACAAATCAGAGACGATCGTAAATCTTAAGCCTAGAAGCTGGCTGACACAAAGAAACAGAAGATGTGAAGAATGGCCTGTATTTGTTTTCTGCACTAGAGAGTAGAGAGAAGGCATTTCTCTCCATTTGTTCACATTTCTGGCCGATTTATGCAAACCTCTGGGTTTTGACTGACCTTCAGGTTCCTGGGTTTGGGAGCTATATATCAAGTTAGATGCCATTATTATTTCTATGGATCAGACACTTACTGAAGTTCCTTCCATAAATCTTCCATTTACGTTTGTTTCATACAGGGTCGGGTGCCTGTGCTGAAGTTATTAGAGAACATAACAAATGGGTATTTTCATGATGCTAATCATCAACCAGATGTTCCGAAAACAGGTGTCATGCAGTTCAGCAGGTGGCGCTATCGCCTAACCCTTCCTGGGTCATGGGGTCGAACCTTGGCCTCACCCCCCGCGTGAGCCAAGCTCACCCACAGGAAGGTTCCTGGGAGTGCATCCCAAGAACGTGCTGCTCGGAAATGGTAAGTCCAAACTGGTCTCAGCATGTGACTAAGTGAGAAACGCAGGAGTGCCTGAAAACGCAGCTGGTGCTCACACCCAGTACGTCCTGGGATTCACCCTGGATTTATGTGGGTGGCTTCAAAGCGGCGATTATTATAAAATGATTGGCGTAAAAAGACCATAATGCACTGGGTGTCTTTACCAGGCTTACAAGGCAGCACAGAATGAAAGAAAATTGAAATGTTTAGCAGTTTTAAAAGTCAGTCAGAGGAGCACTTTTTTATATGAGTCTATTGATATTTTATATGCTGGAATTCTTTTTGCGATTGATTATCTGTATGTGCTCTGTGGTTATTCACACCAGAAAACAATCCACTCGACATCTACATTATTAGTTACTGACGAATAAAACTTTACTTGTTGTGTTGAATTGCTTGGCACACTGAATTAACGCAGAGGTTTAACTGAAAAATAGAAATGATTAAAATTGTACTTTAGTATAAAAAAATGTCACTATACTGGTAAGTTGTTCCAAAAGATTTGATTGTAGGATTCATTAAAAAAGGAACGTATTTCTGTTCAGCTGTAGAAATGCACTTTGCCAATTTATAGTTGTGTTTTGAATTGATTTGTATGAAGTGATTGGGGACACAACCAAAATAATGTAATAAGTCATGCTTATGGACGTTATACGAGTTACACCGATTATACCGGAAGACGGGGGGTAATGGCACATGGCCTCAATGATTCAGTGGGTAACACTGCTGCCTCACACCTACTCCGCTTTCTCCTGCAGGCCAAACCCAGGCAGTGTATGACTAAGTGAATCTGACCTGCAGGGGGCAGACTTGTGCTCCAGGGGGCAGACTTGTGCTCCAGGCTGCCTGGGAAAAGTCTACTGGATCCCTGCTTTGATTCTGACCACCATAGATGGCTATAAGATACACAGGCAATGGAAAAACAGTACTAATATCAAAACATGTATACATACTACAACAACAGTCTCACCTTTGAAGCTAAGAGCTCTCGATATTAACATGTATTTCAACCTTGAATAAGAAGAAAAAAAAAGTTTGCTCAGCGAGCTCTTAATTTTCTAAAGACTGAATATCTCACACTGAAAAATTAGCCTTGATATTGAAACATACATACGATGTTACCGGTGGTCTGACAAAGTAAGCTAATGGGTGTAACACACAAACGTGTTTCCGACCGAAACAGCCCAGAAATGTCTTAAGAATATTGAAACGGTGTTGAAAATTGACTTCCAGCACACGAGTATCTGAACATTTCTCTAAATGCACAAAGAAGCAACTATGTGCTAATGGCACAGTTCATTCCCAGCCTGTGAGAACAGAATGAATAAAGAAACCATCATATCACACTTTCATCAGAAAAACTCTTATATGCCTTGTATCACTTTGAATTCAGGGACTAGTACAGTGAATAGACATATCAAAGAAGGAAGGTTACCATACCATTAATCAACGTGCTGGCAAGTGAAACTTATTAAATGGGATTATTACTTAGCATGAGAATTTTATCTGAAGTTCAAAATAAGAACAATTCATATAAATATTTGAACTAAGCATAGAACTTCTGGAAAAGTAGAATGAAAATATAGCGAATGTGATTGAGTGGCAGTTTGGTGATAATAAAAGACTCATTACGTCAACAGTCTAAGTAAATAATGTTATAATCAAGTAATAAAAACAAGATATATCAGAAGACGATTAGAAAATGGTTTGGATTCAGTGTTCGTAGTGTAACAAAAAAAACAATGAAAGATTCTGGAAGGACGGATAGCGGAAGCGACGGCTGGGATGAGGCAGGGACGGGATGCCTGTTTGGGGCTCATTTTCGGGGCCAGTGAGCTTGGACACAGAGGGGGAGGGACTGAAGGCCCCCAGTCAAAAGGGACTAATGGGGACAGGGAAGCTTTCATAGGCTTGGGGTCGCCATTTTTTGTGCCGGGTTACTGGCAGAAGTTATTAGTGAGGAAAAGCAAAATCATTCATTGAAACGCATGGAACATGGGGTAGGTACAGTAGGACCAAACACTGTCTACCTAGTAGGTGCTCAGATAGTACAGAGAACTGTGCAATACATACTGCCAGACAGTTTAACCTCTGAGAACACAAAGAAACCAGGGACTACACTCTTGAGACCCTCCACATGTTGTTATGCTCTTCATGCATAAGTACATGGGTACTTTCACTGAAATACAGGTAGGTTTTGAACCTCTTGATTACATCTTATGTCCTTACATTCACTTCTACTGAGAGTGGCAGGGTAGCTCTACTTCCAGGGACAGAGACACATTTCCTGCCCCCAGCTTTACAGTAGGCGTTTGGACTTGGAGATTGTCTGAGGCGTCTTCCATCACCCAGAGACGTGATTCACGTGGACTAGCCCTTATGTCCCTCTTGGATGAGCTGGTGTGGCATCCATGGGGTGCTCTATACCAACTATTCATGGTCAAAATATTGGATTAGTTGCCAAAAAAAACATCAGAAAATCCCCATAAAAAGCATTAACTTGTGATCAGCTACCCCTAACAACACATGTATCAAGAGACAAGATGGCTGGCTGACAAAAATTAAAAAGCCCATATGAGACCAAGGGAACTTTCTCATAATATGCACCATGTCGCTTAAAGCAACAAGCAAATAAAATAATAACACACCCACACAAAACAAGGGAAAACAAAAATAAACCAAACCACGAGGCAAAACTGACAGCTAAAACTGCTTCAGGTTCCACCTACAGCATGTTGAATCCAATCTGAAGGTCAGTCTGGTAGATTTTGGGGCTCTTCAGTCACCACCGACCTAATACAGATCACCCTTATTTGCTTTCTATGGCCAAAAAGTCAGATCGAGTCATAGTCTTAATCTAATGCTTGTCTAATTTTTTTATGGTGCATAGAATTTCATTTGCCTGACAAAAATGGACACGCTGCTGTAGGCAGTGAAATGAAGAACACTGTGGTAATATGCAAACGAGTTTATGCTAGTCCTCAAGAATTCGCGTGACCTCTCTGTGCTCAAAAATTTATGAAGCGACACACCAACAAATCCGATCACTGCTCATGCTTTTCTGAGGACACTTACTCACGTTTCGTTGCCAAATCGGATGCTCTATCTTGCTTTATTTATTAAACGCACTATTGCTTTATGAGCACGTCGCTTTAACCCCAAAGCCAGCCCCTGCTTGTGCCCAAGGAATTAAAAACCAAGTCCCAAACCCGATCACCCCATTTAGTAATTTGTTAGTTAACGTGGACTTCAGAACGTGGCGCTTCATGATGACATCACGTACCGTTGTAGTACACCTGCAGGCAGAGTGCAGTCTGCGTTATACATTTGCCAAAAATTACATTTAAAGTTATTACATCCCTGCAGGTTTTCAGAGGAAACTTATTAACCTTAAAAACTACAAGGAAACAAGATTTTGTACAAACCCATGGCTAGTTGCTCTTAAATGAATTTACAAGTTTTTTTCCATATTTGAAATAGCATTTTATACTCACTACAGTTCTAGACTGCAGTCCTTCGGGTTGAGTTAATTAACTGCGACCACAAAGCAATCGCCGTGTTCATCTCTGCGGTATGCCGGGCTATTGAACGTGATTTTCCCGCAGGATAGATGACAGGCGTTAACATCTGGAGCCGCAAACAGAAGTTTCTCTTTCTTTGTCCACTAACACGCAGCTCCTGTCGATCAGCACGGTCCCCTCCGGCTTTGTGGGAATTTAATAAGGTCTGCAGACCAATAAACGACACGGAGGGCAGGTTTTACTTCTCGGGGCGGAGTTTTCTATTCTACTTAACGTGAAGTGGTGCAGGATCTCCAGATCGAACACATCGCACCGCCTTCTGGAAGGATTGCATTCCCGGCAGCGGAGCACCTCGATGGAAAACGGGAATATTTAGGCATTTACTTGGGAAACTCACAGGTATTTTTCATCACGCCCACTGGGATAAAAAATGCGTATTTATTTAGATGATCTGAAAGCCTTACGGTCACAGTGCGCGGTGTGGTTTTAAACTGCATCCCTCCGTCGCGTCTGCTGTTCAGATGCAGGTTTGCTTGGTGGTGTTTATCCGTTGTCTGGTACTCCCCTCCAGGTGAACCTCCTCTCAGTGTTTGTCTTATGCATTGTGTATAAGCAACAGAACATAAACAAAATACCACTTTACAGATTAGTAGCCGTACTATTTAAAATAAGAATGGATTTTTAAGACTGATTCGGGCTTCAACCTCTTTTTATATGCATTGTTATATTATTTATGTATGGATCTTTTTTTTTTTTTTAAACAGCATTCCGTGCCTTTCTCCTGCCCCGTCATTGATGGGAAATCAACTGGATCGGATCACCCACCTGAACTACAGCGAGCTGCCCACAGGGGACCCTTCGGGGATAGAGAAGGACGAGCTGAGGGTCGGAGTAGCGTATTTTTTCTCGGATGAAGAGGAGGAGCTGGAGGATAGATCGCAGTCGGACAGTTACAAAGATCAGAGCCCTGCCAAGGAGGGTCCCGTCGCTCCCAAGGAGATCGAGTACTCTGCCTTCTGCTGCCAGGAATGCATTTTCTCCAAATTGCAAGAGAACGAAGATCTGAATATTTACTCCATAAAAACTTTGCTCGCCATGTGCAGGCCCGGAGACCTGCTGGAGCTAGTCGCCAGCGACCAACCTCCGCACTGGGCGGTGTATGAAAGGAACGATCAGGTCATACACCTGTACAGGGGGGAAATCCGAAAGGACAGCTTGTTTGAGATTAGCAATGGGCGGCTGGGTAGGATAGTTAATAGCCGGTACAGATATAGACCGCTGCCCGCCGATCTGGTGATGCAGAACGCCAGCAGCCACATGGGACTCGGCAGCGGGGAGATCTGCTGGACGAACTCGGAAAGTTTCGCCGCCTGGTGTCGGTTTGGCAAGCGGGAGTTCAAAGCCGGAGGGGAGGTACACGCATCCGAACAGAGGTATTTCCTAAAGGTGCACCTTTCGGAGAGCAACGTGCATACGCTCATGTTTCACAGTCTGGAGGATTTAATCAGGGAGCGGCGCAAGGTGGACGCTAGTGGAATCTTGAAGGAGCTCTCCTTGGTCAACGGGAAGGAGTGATCCAGCTCCTGTCATAACGTGCCCCACCCCCTAAAAAAACACAAACAAACAAAAAAACGGAAACGGACCTGTTGGGACCTGCATGCCTTGTTCAAGGGCAGCTCTTCAATTTATTTCGGGTTTTAACTGTATTCCAGGAAAGGAAAAAATATATGAATGTCCATTATTTGTATGGGTGACCATCATTCGTCATACCAATGTCATAAAAGAATACCTTTAAAACTCACACGGCACACATCTCGCCAAATACAGTACTGTCTGTTTTTCAGCTCTGCGTACCGTACATGCGACGGATGGTGATCGTTTTGCCGCTGTCCGGTTTTGGTTTTCCGTGCAGGCATTTTTCCCCATTTTGTCAGTCTTGCCATAGTCACCCACATCGTTCGACTAAATGTAACTACCGGATCAGTGTTTTTTGTTCATATTAAATAAGACCATCTCTTTTGCGCTGCGCAATCTGCCAACCGCCCAGTTTGTGCCATTGTTGATTTAACCTTTTTGGTTCCTGTGTTGTTATTTGATTTTCGTATTTGACTAATATACATTGTTTCATTTTTGAATAAACGTCGGCTGCGACATCGATCAGATCTGATGTGTAAAGGCCATTTTTACGGTCGCTGCCATTAATCAGGGGGCTGGCGCATGCCTCGGTGAGCACGTGCCGCGTCGGCGAGCAGTGCCTGCTGGCGCGAGCCCAAGCCGCCAGAACTTTGTCAAAGACGCACACGCGGGAGCGCGCTTGTTTGCGGCGAGGACGCGCAGCGCTAGTAAAAAAAAAAAATGGTGGCTGCGGATCGTGTGTTTAGGGCTGCAGCTGTAAGAGGCTCAGACTTCCCTGCTTTTCACTGGGTGGAACAGCCAGACCTCGTTTTCATAGTCCATTGAGAATTTGATCTGAGTGCTAACAACATCTAAGAGGTATGCAGTGGAAAGACAATTTCCATTAAAAAGGATTTTGAAATCATATATACCTCCCCCAAAACTTATCTAACTCAGATGACAGTTTTGAGGACTAGCTGGTTTGGGCTGTTTTGTTGCTACAGCTAGTGTATGAATAAGAACACAACTACAGTATTGCAGACAAGCAATGGCCTGTTTGTGATAAAATGTTAATATTTTTAAGCAATCCTTGTTTTGAATTTAATCTAATACTGTGTGGAACAGCTGAGTTTGTGTGTCATCAGTTCCCCATCTGAGAGATATTTTCCCTGCTGCTGACATGAAAGGAACTCTGATAGGGTGATTAAAAGGGAACACGTATTTCAATGAAGTCACCCCAGACCACCCAAGCACGTACAGAGGCCCCGTGTGTGATTTAAGATCTGCTACAGTAGTATGAATGACACTTCAGCAGCAGACGAATTGTACCCTCATCTGCAGTACACCATTATCAGCTGTTGGTCCGACACCCCAAAATATATTTTGCTTGTGTGCCTCCATGATTCACGTTTAAATCACATACATACATAATGACATGCTTTACATTTCAGTGTTCATGAATAGCTTCCAAAACTCTCCAAAATCTTTTAATGTAGCTGTGCGTGGAGGTAATGTATACTCAGAAGTTATTGGAGAACCATGTAAAAACAGCTTGCGGCCTTTTTTTTTAATGATTTGACACCTGATAGGAGAGATTTCAGTATTTTTTTAACCTTTAATATCGGTTGACTAGAACCATTGCAGGCCGTTAACTCACTAGCTTAATTATTGTTTTTAAAGTGAGAGAAGTAGATGGGGTAAGGCCTGCTCTCCTTACAAATAACAGGTGCAACGGGTTTGTCCCTTGCACTTGCCCTGGAGTAATTCATGTTCATGCTTGTGAACAATGTGGCGTGTGAGAACATGTGTGAATCCTGTGATGTCATAACATTGCCATTGTGATGTGCCGAATACTTCAAGAGATATGAATGTTTTTGGTCCATGCAGTATTGCAGGCGTACGGAAAACCTGGAGACCGCAATTGCTGCCTTTAATGGATGTCTTTCAAACCCTGCTGCACAGTCCAGGTACCCTACATGGAAGAACCTCTGATATAGCGTCACACGACTTCTGGTCCATGGGCTCCATTGGGAAATGTTGGTCCATTTCCAGTCTGGGTTTTCCTTCAAAACCAGAGAGCAGATCACTGAGGTTTGCAGCACAGTGCCACCAGCAACATGACCATTTAACTCCAGTGAGGAATAATTAATTGTCATGATATTTCAGCACCTAGCAGCAACGTTTTCCTTTACAGATGGAGACCTCCTCTTTTTGTTTTTGTTGTTAAACGGTTAATTTGTCGAACTGATAACTAGGTACATGAAAAACAAATACATTATTTCCCCTCTGAAAAAGCACTCAGAGGTAGTTTTTCCTCTTTTTCCACACCGTGGACAGAGTAATAGGCTTTATCTCACTCACTGCTCTGAGCACGCCCTGACCTGTTAGTCAGGTGTCACAAGCGCCGCCTTTTCTGACCAAAAGTGCAGTATAAAAGGCTTTTCTAATCTACCAAAGTGACACTTTTTGTTAGATTCAAAACCAAGGTTTTCCTCCTAGGGTAAGACATGAAGAAATTGAGATGTTAGGCCTTGGTACAGCGATAGATACGAAGCACAAAACTTACAGCAGAAGTCCAGGCATGGATCTATTACTGTACTAATGGCGTAGGATGGGATGCAGCGCTGTGACAGAGATTAATAGGACTCAACCCGTGTGAGATATTTCAAGACTTAGTTAAGTGTCCTGCCCGTATTGGGCACACTGCCCCCCTCCACGCACCATGTGACGCTCCTGAGAGTGGGTCCTTTCGCTTTAT
>JABFEB020000106.1:525926-541527 GCA_019775895.2 Stomatorhinus ivindoensis | reverse complement strand
CCCCTCCGAGTTCAGCCCCATGCAGCTTGGCAGCGTCGCATGCGATACAAAGTCCCCCGCTGCAGTGTTTCAGGCGTCGCATCCAACGTAAGCACAAACGCTACCCTGTTCCCATCTGCAGGCTCGCCATCTATTCCTTTCAATTCACCATATAACGCATCTTGATTTAAAATAAATTTAAAAAAGAAACACATTTACTGGTACACAAGATGTAACTGGTCAGATGGAGACTTCCTTGCTGTGATAGCATGGGGGGGTGGAATAGGACAGAAGGTCTATTTTAATCTCTTATTACAGGGTGTCCTCATCCCGCTAGCTTCACCTAGTCTGATTGACAACCCAATATAGAGTTGGGCCACACTGCATCTAAAGTTAATTAATAAACGTCTCTGCTGGTTCACATGTAGAAATGTGGAATTTTCTCGGATGGTCACACATGGATTTGGAAGAAAGAAAAAAAAAAACTGTGCAACAACCATGAGAAGATCTTAATCAAGCAAATTTGATTAGTACTCTGAAAGGTCACGTCAAACGCAATTACCCCCGGAGCCATTTTTTTCTGAATTACCAATGCTCGTAGGCCTCTACCTCCGCAGATCCCCCTGGTTTGTCATAGCGGAGACTGTGTGGCAGGGACAAGTTTTTAAGGTCTGTTACTTGTGCACAGCACACACACATAAACAAAGATGGCTGCCTCAGATTGCTCCCCTTGTGCTGGAGAATAGTATACCTCTCTGGGCAGCGATGGCACTTCCCACGTGAGGCTGTTTTGGCTTGGCTGGCGGCTCAGCTCAGCTCATCAGTCACCACCAGAGCAGCTTCTGTTTTAATTCTTAGACGTTTAAAGGTTGAACCTCACGGGTATCACAGAGCAGAGCAAACCGGTGGGGTTTCTGTGGGAGGTCATAGTCAAGATGCAATGAGCAGGCGGAAATGCGCTCTATAAAACAGAAATGATATTTTAAACCGCAAACACAGATGATAGCTAAAATGTAACATTTATATGGGCAAATACACCTATAGTAATAGCCTCATCTCTGTCCAACAGAGAAGCAAATGTCATAATTGAAATCCTGGGACATAGTATTTATAACAGGTAGCCACGGGTTTGGAACTCAAAAATTATTTCCATTGAATATTTATGTATTGGTGAAATTGCACCTAACATCAACATGAATGAATTTAAAAAGACTGTACATTACTCTACACTACTCTTTCTACATGCATGCTGCCTTTTGAATAAAAACAGACTCTTTTTTTATCCACTGAGCTTGTCCCCCACTTAGTCTGTTTGTGGCCTTGTACTTTTGTGAAGTATAGAGAATCAGACATAATGGTCAGCCTTGGCTACCCCTTGCAAGATTTTATACGTGTCATCTTTGTTCAAGACTAAAGAGATTTAGTCCTTGTGCAGAGATGCGTCCTTGTATAGAAATCCTCTAAGACCAGGAATCACTCTCGTCGCACTTTGCTGAAACCACGCTACAGTGGCACCATCGTTCTAACAAGATGATTGGTATTCTGCGTGATATTCTTGGGGGTTTTTAGTCTAAGCTTCAGCAGGGCTGAGATACTCCCCATTTAGGTATCTGCCAACATCTTCCTTCTTCTGAGTTCCATCCATGTAAATATCACATTCTTTTCTAAAAGTGCCTGTCACTATTTGTACCCTCCATATAACAACTCTAGTATGCATTCGTATATCTGAATTAATTACTTATGCATTCATCCCGAAGGGATTGAACTGATCAAATGTTGCCCAGAGCGTTTCTTGCAGTTGTACCGCTGGAAAAACTGCCATACAAAATAGTTCCTTGCAGCTGCTAAGTCCATTCTGCATGCATGTGCATACTGTGTAACGTTACCATGGTTTGCTCTGGGAGGGTACAAATATAAATGAGTTCTGCTCTGTCCCAAGAGGCGCGCAAAGGCAGACAGGCATCCATTAGTCAGGTCTGGGGGCGTCGCATGCAGTGGGCTGTCAGAAGCTGGAGGGAATATCAACGCAGCCTCGGATGTCAGGAGTTGGGGATGGCTGTCTAGAGAATATGCTCCTGTACACGTGCAAGTATTGACACTTTGATGCTTGGTGCGTTCGTGTTCACCAGCAGAGATGCACATCGTAACTGACATCATTCTCTATAGGATTCAGTAAACAGCCCCACAGAAGTGACCCGAGCCAGGGACTTCCCCTTCCCCTGTTGCCACAAGCCGCTTGTTTCCTGGTTGCTGTCCGTCAAGGCCTTGCTGACTTTCCGTCGCTGTAGCTGGGTGGTCATGGTCGAGGCAACATCGGCAGCAAGTGCCCTTTCTTCATCAATCACCGACACGTTCCCTTTAAAAGGTGTGCACAAAAGGCTCTCAGAAGAACCTCTGCTAGCATAATGGGCACCTTACAAGATGCAGAATTTCTATAATCCATACTTCTTCCAGCAGCAGAAGGTGTAGCCCACGAGGCTTTTAGCGTATTCGCCCTCGGTTGATGGATTTGTAATGATACAAGTGAGTGTGTTTCTTTGCATGTGCCGCTGCCACAAATGCATTTTGTTATTTTGAAGATATGCAAGTACGTCACTATTTGAAGAGAAAGTCAACTGTTAAGTCTTAGCACAGGACTGGTGTCTTTATTTTATGACATAATCGTTGGCCATTTCATTCACCATACAGGAAGTGGACAAAATTGCTGAAAAACCTAACAGTATTTCAAGGACCCAATCAGGCATTGGGCTGTCCTATGCATTAAAAAAAACTACAGCCTTTTGTGCAATGCTATCAAGTCCTGATCTGTGAGTAATGGGAGAATGAGCCATTGTTCAACAAGTAAAGCCTCAAGTTCTTTGAGGGATGAAGGACGTGGAAGTTGACTTCACATTTTGTGCTCCAGAACTTCCCATAAAGTTTTAATGATGTATAGATCTGGTCACTGGGGAGACCATAGAGGGAGTTTGACCTCCTCCTGGTGTTTATTGTCATTCTGGAATATGGGGACATTATGATTGAACAGTGCTTGCACCATAGGGTGCACCTGCTCCTGTAAATGGCATCATATTCTTTGCCCATTATACGACCACGCAGAGCAATCACCATAGCTAATGAGTCCCACAAGATTGCTTCGCATACAGACAGATATTGTGGGTGGAAAGCATCCGCTGGTTTCCTCTAAACAGACCAGTCTGGATGTAGGAAAAACAGTGAAAGATAACATCAGGCCTATTCCTTTGTCTCTCCTTAGTTGCTCAGGCGTCCAGATTTCATGCTCCTTGTGTCTACGAACATCACCCTTAGATACAAGCAGTTTTTGAATGGCAGATAAATTCCTGATTTGTGAGGCCGGTGATGTAGTTTTCTTTGAGATTGTCGGACAGGTGCTGACACAGTTATCTGGTCATTTTTGAGGCTGTGCTTTCGTTGCGTTAGCAGCAATTCTGTAAAGTGTCTGTCTATCACATTGACTTTCCATCTCCTTTGTCATTGTAATTTGTCTGTTTGGCACATTTGATTCACTCATGATTTTTGATGCTGTTTGCCATGATGCATTAAATAGTTCTGCAGTTTTCGTGCCTGATGGAATCCAGGCACCAACTCAGTTAAACTAGTTGCTTCAAAAACTCACATGAACTTGGTCATTTTATAGCTCAATCTAAATTAACAAGCTTTCATTGCTGCATTCATACAATAGTTCCCCCTGTATCTGTGGGTGATGCGTTCCAAGACCTACCAGGGATAGCTGAAACTGCGGATAATAGCGAACAATCCACAGACCTCATATATAACAGGGCTGAGTATTGGCACAACTAGAGACGAATGCAGTTCAGTTCCAATTCACAAGTTAATGATTCAGCTCAATCTGATTTGATTCAATATTAATTTGATAGGAATGAGGTATGAAATACTATATAGAGGCTTTCCATATTTGGAGACATGTTTAAAAAGCTCTAAGTGGAACACAAATTTAGAAATGTAGAGTCACTGGAAACAAATTATGAAAACCACTAAAGAAAGACCAAAGGCTTGTATACCAAAATCTTTATCTTTCATGAACATGTGGGTGCAATTCCTTAAAAACAAAGCCTGCTCATCTCTTTTAAGGCCATAAAATGACTTCTGGCTGAAAAGAATAGCTGAAAATAAAAATGGACAAGTCTAAATCTCACATGCTGTGTGCCAGAATGGAATTTATGGTAAAGATATGTGCAAAAATGTAAATTAGAATCTTTTTATTTGAAGAACATACAGGAATTGTTTAAGGCTGGGAATCGGCCATAACTTGACAATTCAATGCGATTTCGATTCACAAGAGCCTGATTGAATAGAATAGAAATTTAATCCAATTTATGTTTAAGACATTCACTAATGTGCAATCAAACAACATTTGTTGTAAAAACGACAATGGGCAAAGCATTGCAGTGTTACCATTGCAGAACAAAGCAACGTAATTAAGTTACCATTACATAACAAAAATAAGATAATGAAAAACAATATAATTTTGGTGCATGAAATTTATTCTTGTACTTACCCATGAATACACCAAAATATTTTGTTCACTGAGCTAGAAATAAATTATACATCCAAATTTTAATCTCTTTCCTTCAGTGTTAACTGTAATGTTTGAAAAAGGCAAAGGTGTAAAGATTGAGTCCAGACAGTACAAATACAGACCCAAGAGTTTGTTCCAACCAACCAGTTAAGTATTCTGTGAATGTGACTCTTTATGCTTATCTGCTTGTCTGGATCTTTACTTTCTGAACCTAAATTTTCCACCCTTGGAAAAGGGGGATAATGAACCCTTACCTCACAACTAGTAGTAGGTCACATCCATTAATATCCATTTTCTCTTTACAATGTTTGCTTTTATATAATGTTATTTTGTGTCACTGTAAGCAGTATACTGAATATGGTTGGTGTGAGAATTAAGCTCTATTTGACTTGACTTGCTTGCATTCACAAGCTGGAGCACTTCGTTACCATGACTGACGATGCACCAAGATGTCTGCCCAGAGCAATGGCACGACACTATTGCAACCCTCCTATCCATCTTATTTTCAACACGACAACTGTCTCAGAATATTTGTGTAGAACACCTGGTTTCCATTTCCAGATACTCTTTCTCAAGTTAGACATGACATTGTGTTGAGCTTCACAGGAAATGTGCGATTTTGTTATGGATTCTAGATAAAGCTTAATTACGTGTGTTGGGAGGCCCTAACAACTGCTACAAAACAAAAAGAAACTGAAAGCAAGAATGTCACGACCATAAACCGCTTACCAGAGTTGAATGTGTGTGTCGGGCATTTTATGACCTGCGCCCACCACCAAAATGTGAGGAACACCTTCAACTTTGGTTAAAAGCCCTGAACCTGAAGAAACCTTTTGTTTGTTCTTTGCATTTATCGACAAAATACCAACAGAGGAACATCTGAGGCCGGAAAGGTTAAGGTAACAAATTAAGGAGCTAGCGAAAGGATGCCATTGTGGTATCGATACGGTACTGTTTTTAGATTGTTAGGTAACGTATTTTAATAGTGGTGACATCTGAAGTGATATAATGAGCTG
The DNA here is from genome assembly GCA_019775895.2 of Stomatorhinus ivindoensis. Classification (NCBI taxonomy): domain Eukaryota; kingdom Metazoa; phylum Chordata; class Actinopteri; order Osteoglossiformes; family Mormyridae; genus Stomatorhinus; species Stomatorhinus ivindoensis. The sequence continues at coordinate 535,974 of JABFEB020000106.1, read as the reverse complement.
TTTACAGTAATAAGCAATAAATCACTATTGTAAATAACTTATTGTACTAACTGAATGGTATTGCACATAATGTATTGCTCTAAACATACTGTATTTAATCATAAAATCAATATTTTTTCCCCAGCCCTAACATATTTAACGTGACCTTCATGTACATAGACATGGTAAAGACTCATTTTTATTATACGTTATTATGCAGTAATGCACTCTCTCGAATGAAAGGGATACTAACATTTTAGCCTGATTCTGAAGAGATGATAGAACAATGAAACAAAAAGCATGTATCAAGGAATGACTGAGCAGTGAAAATCATGCCCCCCCCAAAGCATGAAGGAACAAGGAAAAAATCTGGGCTACTGTTACACATTTTACAATGAAAAATATTGCACTAGGTACCTGTACATAACCTGTAATGAGAAAAACGTATTTGTTTAAAAATATTTTAGCCTATTTTGGGTACTCGCCATCAAACAGCCTGTGCATAAACTTAAGAACCATTTCTGGAATTTTAAAACTATTATTTCGGACCATGGTGAATTATGGGTAACTGAAACCGCAGTTACAGAAACTGCAGATACAGAGATCCCACTGTAATTCTAATTTAGTTACTTCAAAGTTTTTTCATCCATTTTTTTTTCTGTTATTTGTGCGCTCAGAGGTTTGTAAGTATAACACTGGTAGTCACTGAGACATCTGTTACTCATACCACCAGAGAACCAGACCGTGTTTGTCTCAACCCCTACACATATCATAGACATTTCCCGGGAAAATGAACCACCGTCATGCTGCTCTTATTTGTCATAACAACACCAAAGGTTCCATCTAACACCTCGCTCCAGTCGGTTCCCCAGTGTCTTGCTCAGGTAAGGCATATTTCTCAGTCTACAGTTTCATACTCCGCTACGTGGACTTTCCAGGTTATGACAGGAGCTGCTGATGGAGAAACAGCCCGGCTGGGTTCCGTTTGTCGGTTCCCGGCAGAACGTGGCTCAGCTTTAGTGAACAAGGGTCAAATTTAATTTCTCATGCCCTGAGCTGAAGTCTCCACTCCAGCGATTTAAAAAATCAACGCAAGACCACACACATAATAATCGGTGTTTACATAAGTCACATAATGCGTGAAGTATTTGGCGAGAGAGTGACAAGAAAGGAGACTGGTGGGGGGTTGAGGGGGGGATTATACATCTAACAACCAAAGACAGGCAGCTCTTGGATCAAAAGGACAGCAGCAAAGCGTTACCACAGCCTGGGAATGCCCAGGGTGACCGAAGCCAGGTGAGATGACCTCCTAAATCCACCACCAACGTTCAGATTCATTTTTACACAATCCCTGTAGCAGGGACAACTCTGCGATTAGCATTTCAAGGACAGGAGATTTAATTCCTTAAAAAAAATCCTAATTTCATTGCTGGGGATACACTGTGCGCTAAGACCCATGTTCCACGTGGCATTATATCTGCTGGTAATGATACATGAAACCAACCAGAAAATTACAGAAGAAAATTGTCTATAGAGGTTGTCAGATGTGATTCTGCGTGTGTATACAGTGTGCAGTATCCTTTCTCTGCTAATTCATAAAAACGACGAGTGATGCCATGATGATCATACACATCAGTGCTTTCGAATGCGTGCCTTGCGTGGTTTCTGCCAGGGACACCACGGCCCCATTGTGCAGCAGTAAATCCAGGGCATTTTTGTGCTGGCATGGATGGGCGGGCAGGCAGGCGGGCAGGCAGGAGGGCAGGCAGGCGGGCAGGCAGGCGGGCGCTCGCGGTGCAGCGCAGTCCCGGCTGAAACGAAGGCCTTCCCGCATTCCTGTTCAAGGACCCAGCTTCAGTCAAACACGACGGCCCGTGGCAGTTCCAATTAGCGCACAGGACTCCTGTGGGTCAGTCTGCGGCACTCGGTCAGGAGTCATTCAGAGTCCTCCGGGGAAACAACAGACGGGGGTGTGAAATGCTGAGGAATGGGAGGAGGAGGTCAGAGAATATACAAACCCCCCAAAGGGTTCGGTGCACCATCTGTCACGCGCACCTCACTCCTGTGATTTAGACGCAGAGTGTGACGTGGCCCAGAGGAAGCCCCAGACAGGCGACCTTTACTTTGATGGCACACATGAATAGTTAATTAGGAAACTTTTGAACCACGTCATGTTTTGATAACAGGAAATGGGAGCGGCTGTTTCTGGATTCCCAGCATTTGTTATGCTTTTATGACTAATAACACAGTGAAATGTGAAATGAAAATCACCTACATTTAATCCCAAATTTTATTTATCTTAATTGCTGTTCTTTTGAAACAATCCAGTTTTAATCCAGTTCTAATGAAAACAACCTCCAAAATTTGGCACCGGATCGAAAGCCATGCAAGTTTTTTTGATGAATGTATCTCACCTTAGAGTACACCATAGTTACATGCAGGGTTGTGGCATATATCTAATATATTCTAATTATACATTATATAATTATAGATTACACATAAACACAAAGTCTGATTTAGCCTTCCTCTGCAGACTTAATGAAGATCCACTACAGGATTAACATCCTGACTTTAAACATAGCCTCCTAATTCCTGAGAATGGGAAACTCAACATTTAAGAAACCCATGAACTGCCAAACTCCGTAACCATGCAGCTCTGAGTGTCACGCCGTGGGGGAAAACCGCACACACTGGGAATAAGATCCACATTCAAAAGGTGTGAAATGTTCATTCCCACCTCTATGATGACAGGGGGGTGATATCCAATCAGCTCCGTTGGCAGTTTCTTCCATCTACCCAGCTTTCGTTTTTTTTAAACAGGATAAAGTGGACATGACAGGCAAACATTTACTCATACCTGTTGGTTGGAGGTCACATTGGTTTAATCTAATCTTACCATCTCGCTGAGGATCAGTTCTGGTATTTTCGAGCACACCCCTTCATCACGCCTCACGGGAGCAACCCCCACCCCACATCACAACTCAGTCTTATCGCTCTACACCATACAGTGACCCCTCAGCCATAACGCTCCCCCCTTCCACCTCTCAACACACCATAAAGTTTTTCACCTTCTTTATACGCACGGCTAATCGCAACACAGCCAAAGGTCGAGAATTAATGAAATACCCATCACATTATAGCGACAGGATGACTGTTGCATGCTAAACTTTTAGCTCTATATTTCTCAACATACCATATACAGTGTATTTGTACCATAGAAATGTATTTTCCCCCGTGATGCTATACTTCCTGCTATAGTGACCAATCTAAATAGCCTCTTAATTTGTTTTCTTGGTTATAACTGAACTGATTTTGATTTACATGCTTTACATCTGACCCAACTGAGAGAATTACATTTCTTTCCTTGCAGCAATAGGAATTTCTTTAGTATATAAGTCAATAATCCCAAACTGACTGACTTTCAGGAAAAGAGCTTTAAGAGTCCTAATCATTTCTTTGAGGACAACTTTTAACCTGAAACACTGCATTTTTCTTCTTGCCTATCTGGAATCATTATTCTTGAATCAATCATAATGGCTGTGGAAGTCTTTTGAGGAATTTTCCATTATATCAAAACATCACAAAAACAAATAACATTCTTTGATTAGGTGATGAGTTTGTTGCCATGTTTTAGTTAAAACTGCTAGGATATCAATATGGTTTGTTTGTGGAAATCTTTCATTTCCAGGCTTTTATGGTTGTACTAGTCCAGAGGTGGGTAGTTCAGGTCCAGAAAGTAAAATTTCAACCAACCAGTTAAGTTCACTTTAACTGTGATTCTTTGTACTCAACTGGCTGGTTGAAACAAAATGCTGGTCTGGATTTTTGCTTTCTGGACCCGAACTATCCACCTCTGTACCAGTTGGTTAAGACACAGGTAGTTAACACAAAAGCAGCTTCATTGGCAGGGAATAAGGGTAGAAAAGGGTAGAAAACCAAAAAGATGGAGCAAAACCAAATCTTCACGAAGCACCGAGCTAATTGCTAACTGCTAATTGCTTCACGGACGGCTGATTCTGACTCGTATCTTCACCAGATGAGCTTCAATGTGGTGAGTGTGTGAGTCGATCATTAATGAGCAATTAGATGAAACAACAATGGCAGCCAGGGAAACTGTTTCTATAACAACATCCCAAAATGAACTCTACAGTGCCTTCAATGCGAGTGTAAGCTAGGCCAGATCTCTGCTCAATACAGAAAGGCTTGCAGAGTTTTTATGAGTTTTCACCTTAATTTAAACATTTAATATCAATATGCTGTTTTAATATATAAGGCAATGCAGATTTCAATGCTTAATAAGTGGGTACTTATCTTGCTGGAGAATACAGCAAGAGTTTCTCCCCAGTGATGTATACCAGTGAAGCATGAAGTCCTTTAAGCAATTAAACAGCTATATCTCTCGCTACCATTTCTCAAAAACAAAATAAACCAAAACAAAAACAAATGCCCAATAAGCTGTAGGGCGTCCCTTTACCTCCACAACAGCATCAGTCCATCTTACGATGCTGCCATGCGCATCCTGAAATATGCGTACTTAAATAATGGATCATTCATTAAGAAGCATGGTGCTGTAATTGTTTTCTTATTTGGTCAAATCACCAGCCCTCCCTCCATGGTTTGTTTACCGTCATGCCTTTAGCACTCATATGTCCTCTGACATGATAGTCAGCGTTGAGTAAATGCATCGCCGAGAGGCAGTAGTGCATATGGTAGTCCTTTCAGCAATTTAAGCTCTAAAATGAAAACAAATATAGTTTCTACAACCACACACATCAGTCGCATAAAAAGCAGCAACAGACCTACAGGTTTATATTACAGAATAAAAATCTGTTATAAATTTTATTTATTAGTAATCAATTCAACAAAATTTTAACTACTTCCAGTTGCTTGCCCTCTATTCTAAAGGATGTTAGGTGGATTTACTGGTCCAGCCATTTCCTTAACATCCAATGTAGTTTAAATAAACACTTAAGCCTGATATATAGATGAAAATTAAACTTCAGTATAAAAAGATTTGTCACCATGCTTATACTTAATTTGTTGAAACAGATTTGATTAAAACAATTATGGATTCTTTTTCAGCAGGAGAAATGTAATTATAGTTATATTTTAAATAGATTTGTAGGAACAAACTGCGGACACGTGCAATACAATAGTCATAAATCATGTTATTTTTATCGGCATTACAAGAGCTACACCCTATAATGCACAGTAACACTAATCATTTGATTGTTTAATTACAGCCTAACATACAGAACGAGGAGACAATGTGGATACAGGCTCACTGGTGTTTCCTTGTACTTCCTACATTCCCAGCCCGATGATCCATTGGAAGCTAAGCAGGTTTGGGCCTGACCAGTACTTGGGTGGGATACCAGCTAGAAAAGCTGGGTTGCTGCTGGAAGTGGTGTTGGTGTGGCCAGTCCGCAGTCTGTGTGGATCCCAGTGCCCCAGGGCAGTGACACTATGCTGTAAAAATGGTGCCGTCCTTCAGATGAGACATATAACCAAGGTTCTGACTCTCTGTGGTCATAAAAGGTCCCTGGTCATCTTTTGAACGAGTATTGGTGGTACCCCAACGCCCTGTCTACAATTGCCCACTGTGGCTCTATCACGTATAGCCTCCTAATTATCCCAGAATAGCTGCTGCCATCATCCAGGTGGGTGCCACACAGTGGTGCTGGTTGAAGTGGCTCTACATTGGTTCTGTAAAGCACTTCGGGTATCTTTAAATCTGCTATATAAATGTAAGATTCATTCATTAACAGCTCCGTGGCTGGAAGCGTGAAGTCCCCATTCAGTAAGCGTGGAGTTTACATGTTTGCCCGCCAGTCCTAAGACAGGCAGTTAGGGTCTATAACTGATGTCTCTATATCGCATACAGAGTGTGAGTGGATATGTCCAGACTTGCCATCTAGAGTATACCCCAACCTCCTGCTGTCTAGGATAGACATCACCCCCCCCCCTCCCCCTTTCGATGGTGAACATTAACATCATCTTTAATGGCACGATAAATGGCAGAACTATTTTTTTCCCCACTGGCAGTTCAGGTACAGCTCCAGCCTTGAGCGTGGTTACAGCACAGTCTATCAGCGGGGTCTCAGAAAGGCCCTTGAAGCTTCGGAAGGCTATTTCAGCCCCTTTGTTTCTCAAGATGTGATAGACTTCATTCGCCAAGCATAAAGGGCAGTTCTTTGGCTTCTGTGTACCACGACTTGCTCTCTGTCAGAGAGACAGATTCGGGGTCAGAGCATGGGGTCAATATCCCTGGAGCGGTAGGGGTATTATTACTGTGTCATCCCCCCCACACCCCTTACTCTTACCACGGTATTTTTAACCACACCTCAGATTGCTCAATGTTACTTTAACTGTATAAAACATCCTGGTAAAAAGGTGTTAGACACAGACACACACACACACACACACCTCCAGTACGCAGATTCATAGCACATGGAAAGCATTTATAAATAAACATCCCTGGATCGTGCCAGAGAATTTCAAGGAACCATCTTAAAAGATTTTTTTATCCCCTTGGTGAACGACAAAACAGAAACCCATTGAAATGCAAGTGAACAAGTCATAAACTGTGCATCGATCATGGGACCAGCCGCATGCAGAGGGTATTAAATATGTCACCCGAAGGAATGAACCAAAAACATGGAAGGGGATTCAACACATCTAAAATCTGACATAATTTTTTTTATTACATATTTTACACCCCAGGAAAACATTGCACCTGAGATGGATGAGAAGGCTTTATAAAGCAACAGCAAACTATGTTATACAGTTATCACCTTTTAATGGCAGAGGGAGATCGTAAAATGGTTACTGAATGTGCCAAATGGTTCATCCCGGAAAGGGTACAGACTTCCAATGTTTTACTCAAACAGACTTATTTGAACATATTTACCATTCAATCCACCAGGCAGGAAGGATTCTTTACTGAACCCAAATGGTCTTAAAAAAGTTGCAAGACCACCTGATATTTGAACGGTCGTCATTGTTTGAAAAGTGCAAACACACAGACACACACACATACAGTGGAAAGGGTTTACTGAAGGCTTCTTCCTGCTGATACACACTGCCGTTCATTAGCATAGACTACCTGTAGCCTTTAAATATAAAAAGCAGGTGCCAGAGTGCTTTAAGGACTGTGAAATTAGACGTTCATTACTATTCTATCCTCAAGCTGGTCACCAAGCCCAAACTACTAGAGCAGATATTAATATTAATTGTAACTTATACAAGACATTCTGAACAAGACCCCAACATTTTAAACATCAGCGCCAAGATCAGAATTCTAACAGTGATCGTACATCACGTTGAATGGTACACAATGGTTTGCTCAGTCAACACACACTGCACACGGCTTGTATAAGACTTTGCTAGTTGCAATGGAGGTCATTAAACAAACTGTCTGAATTACCCTGTTGAATAACCTGGGGCAATTTAACAAAAAAAAAAATTAAATATAACTCATGCATGTAAAACAAATTATAATAGTGGTAATCTCTCCAATGATCAGTGTTAAACAAAATTTGGAGGTTGAGGACAATGCTTCATCGTGCATTTTGATTTTGCACCCCCCCTTTTGTTTTGGGACAAACACACTTTCAGAAGTTAAATCAAGTCAGCTGTTAAACCATCCAGAGCAGCAGACTTTGTTAACACAAAGTGGACTAATGATTAACTCCAAGTAGGGCTGACAATGTATAACTGTATACAAATGGGCATCGACTGCATTTGTGTTCCTCTTACAAAGCGAAGAGTGTTTCTTTACATGAACATCTACATGTTTAATGCAACTCTCCCTGGTTGGTCTCCCCCACGGAGAATGTCTGAAAATATTTGTGGGTAATAATTAACCTTTGTGTTGTCTCTAGTTTCTGAAAACATCACACACTTTTATGGTCAGACTACAGTCATTTGTGGCATTTTAATATTGTTTAACCTTTAGATAGACGACCGCAGAGAATGAATGCCAGGGAGGGAATACAGCGTATGCTGACAGGCCTGCGTTCGATGGGAGCCCATTCTTCAACGTCAGCTAACGCTCAACCCTGAGTCACATTTACAATGTGGAGCCGCATTGCATTAGAAATAAGCTGGTCAGCTGATTATGTCCGTATGTCGTTCCATTGCTGCCCAAGGGAGATGATATGATTGTACAAACCCAGCTGTGTTTGGCTGTAAGAGCCAACAGCAGATTGGTAGGGGCATGAAGGAGAATGCTACGACAGTGCCATTCCATGTGCTGCACATGAGATTTAACAGAATAGCTCACAACGGCTCGACGGCAGCGGGGGCCCCAAACACCCATCTCCATAATCCCCAAGGCTTTCCCCGAGTCAACTGCTCTCCTTCTGTTTTGCTCTGGCCTTCTGTTCCCCGAGGAGGAGCGCAAGACGAAGGGAGGAGGAGGAAATGGAGGAGCGCAGCAGCACCCGGAACGCGGGTGAACTCCTGGGCATTGTGCTCGCAACAAAGTAGGGCTCAGGAGGAAACGCGGGAGGGCTGGGGGACATGATGAGCCAGGAAAAAAACAGGCATGCATGGGACAAACTGGGTGCATGTACCCTCATCCAAACCGGGTGCATGTACCCTCATCCAAACCGGGTGCATGTACCCTCATCCAAACCAGACGCATGTACCCTCATCCAAACCAGACGCATGTACCCTCATCCAAACCGGGCGCATGTACCCTCATCCAAACCAGACGCATGTACCCTCATCCAAACCGGACGCATGTACCCTCATCCAAACCGGGCGCATGTACCCTCATCCAAACCGGGTGCATGTACCCTCATCCAAACCGGACACATGTACCCTCATCGGTGATTTGGGCACTTTGAAAAGTATCCTGAGCTACCTAACATCGATGCATGTCCCACTTTTTAAACTTCGTTTTGAGTATTATTTAAGTATTGTCACAGTTGTCCAGGTAGCCGACTCAACTGGTGCGATACCATAAGATATTTTTTTATAAATCGCCTCTACCCTTAATTATATGACAGCACATCTAGTTAACTTGTCTTTTAATGCCAAGTTTCCAGCAAGTTTAATTGGGTTGTTTAACACGGTTGTGCCTGTTATGGAAGCTGTATGAATTTTACACACTCTTCCCTGTGCCTTTGGTTTGGTCGGGTCCCCGTTGCACCGAAAAGGTGCGGTGCTGAAATCACACAGCTGTGACACGACGGTGACAAATGAACTGTCATCGGCGGCAGGCTGTGACCCCGTCTGTGCAGTCCGCTAAATTATAATGAGAAGATTTATGCTGCCTTGTCCTTTCCTCCTAAGGGGACACAATGCATCCACAGCAGCCTTGCGGAGGGAGGCGGGAGCCAATCAGGGAGTAGACACTCATTTGACAAATGGCATATTTAAGCATCATAAGAGACTGACCAGGATGTTAACTGAACCTGACCTGGCTGAATTGGAAGAAATTAGCACGGTCTATCTCCCCAGACAGTGGCAATTAGCACACATCTTAATCAAAGTGAATTACTCTGCTCAAAGCCATAGAGGAGACATTAACCACTTAGACGGTGACATTCGCCATTCTCTCCAGCCAGTGTCAAGCCAAAGAACGTGGAGGATTCTTCTGGTTTGGGAACTGAAAGACACCACAAACCCAGTCACACAGTTTGATGAATTTCACCGCACAGAAGAGTCAGGTGCACCAGGGGTGTACCCCATGAAGCATGGCCGGTAATGGGGATTCTGAGCCATGTTGTCATGCAGAACCACGTAGCCGTGCATGTGCAGAACCGCGACAGACGGTCACCGTGTCATACCCCGTGTTTCCCAGGACAAGCGCTAGACCCATTGTCCCCGGAAGCAGTTACGTCAATATGGCAGCTGTGGATGATACCTTTAGAGCGATAAAGGGATCATTATTATGACCACTTTTTAAAATGAGGTTGCTTAGATATGAACAGGGCTGACAAAAACCTGTGTTGGAAATGGCATCACTGAAGAACAAGAGACCGCCAGAATGCACACGGCTTTAGATAAAGATTTGAGAGCTACACAGATACAGATTAGTGGGGGGGGGGGGGGGGGGGGG
>JABFEB020000106.1:514100-525876 GCA_019775895.2 Stomatorhinus ivindoensis | reverse complement strand
AAGAGGCACATTTTAAACTATATTAAAAGTGGGTGTCTTTCGTTCCTGAACCACCTCACAGATGGATGCCCCCACCCCGCCAAAGTAAATAAGAGACTAAAGAGTGACAACACAAACCTTCTGCTTTAATGCTCGACCCATTTGTTGCGCTGGAAGTTTACCAGAGCAAGCAATACCCTTAAGCAATAAATGCTACAGCTGCAGGTCCTCCTATAATTTGGACCAAACATAATCAGTGCGCCACCTGCTACTCTGAGCGCACAGTGGAGCCCACGAGTACGACTTCGTCAGAGATGTCCAGTGGTACACATGGACGGGGAGTCATGGCACATCTTACGCAAGAGTCTTGGCAGCCGGACAGCAGTAAACAACAGCAGCCAGTATGTTGTCGCCGAGTCTCAGCTGGTCGGAGCGAGCAGTGCCCGAGGCAGAGGGCAGATGTCCGATCTCCCGACCCGAATCACAGAGCACCCTCCTCTGTCCCGGAGGAGGCGTCCTCCCAGGTGCGGGAGCAGCGACGGCCACCTCTTGGCGCTCTTTCTGAATGCCGATGAGCTGGAGCTCTGGTCACGGGGGGGGGGGGGGAGGGGGCAATGGACATGTTCTTCCTGCCGCCAGGGGTCTCCCCCGAAGGATCTGGTCCACTGTGGGGCTGCCGCTTGACGTTATTCCAGGATCTGGTCCACTGTGGGGCTGCCGCTTGACGTTATTCCAGGATCTGGTCCACTGTGAGGCTGCCGCATGACGTTATTCCAGGATCTGGTCCACTGTGGGGCTGCCGCATGACGTTATTCCAGGATCTGGTCCACTGCGGGGCTGCCGCTTGACGTTATTCCAGACTTTGTCTCCAGTGTTTTTGCTGCATGTTGCCCAGCGTGCCGTTAGATACCCTCAGCATGAGCTAGCCTGCCTGCCTGTACTAGCGGCCACCACCTGCCTGCCTAGATTAATGCTCTGTGTATCCTCTTGGAAAACAAGCCTGACCTATACTACATATCTCATGTAAGTCGCTCCGCATGACAGCGTCTGCCATATAAACACACTGCAATAATATTCACAGGGTTGCCAGCTCTCACTCATACTTTCAGACTCTCACGCTCACACAAGAAATCTTACAGCAAATGTATGATATTCTGTTATAAACCTAACATCGACTACATCGAAAGTTCTGGGGCAGTTTGCAAAGCTTACAGACTATTTACAAGGTAATAAAACAGCTACATACATGTAAATGCATGTGAACACTTGTATAGGATTGAGAATCTCATATCTGCCAGATGACCAAACCTGGTGACACTGATATCCATCTCCTAGCCAAATTCTTTGAAGAACACTGGCAGCAAGACGGCTGGCGCAACTTTGGCGCATTAAAATGGCGCAAAAAAAAAACAGTGACGTGAGAATATTACGAAGCTGAAGCATGGAATGAAATTCGGGGGAAGCCAATCGAGTGCCTCTTTAGAATTTCGCAAACTTTCTAATTGTAATTCAGGATGACCTTTACACTTGCCACAAAATATTGTCTGAGCTGGAGACAGAAGTTGAACCACGTTCCCAAAGTACAAAGAAGCGGTAATTACAGATGTGGGCAAAATGCTGGAAGTGCAGTGGGAGACGCTGGAAATGTCAGCAATTCTGCAAGGCGCATGGGTAATTATTTGCAATGCGTGTGAAGTTTTCATTTCCCAAATCGGTGAACAAACTTTGAATGTCATCAGTTATCACACTATTTCGTGCGGTGTCTGCCCCCTGCTACCGACAGAGTGATAACTAAACTGGAATAACTGGGGATTAGGGAAGGCCTTTTTTACGAGCTCATCGATCTGGCTTTCAAGATCTCCACATCCCCTATTTATGTTGTAGGCTGTCAGTGTGCATAAAGATTTTTATTTGGTTTGTAAATGAACAAAAAGGCCCAAAAAGATCATTAGCAGTGCACCAGTCTAAGCGAGGGACATCACTTTGCTCCGCTGCACTACACTGCACTGCCAGTCCATAACCAGTGTGTCCCCAGAGTGTACCTGGGTTTGCCTTCAGTCCTCGCCCCAGGAGCCAGGGGCAGGAAGGAAGGGGTAATGTGGCGTTAGATTAATCACGCAGATCATAGACTGACAATAATTTTGACATCAGAAAAGGTTTGCTGATCTTCATGCTCGACAAGGGACATACTTGGCCAGTTTAGATGGGAAGTGAGAGGAAAAAGAAAATTAACGTGAATCATTTTGTTTTATTTGCAGCTGCTTCCATCCACAGTGTAGTTAAATTTATTCATAATTATTAGTAATCTCTGAAATCAAGACATCTCTATGTAATCCACTCATCTGACAAGGCAATTACTCCAATTAAGTACAGCCGGTTTATATTACAGGAACAGGGGTCTTCCTAGCCTAGCTCTGCTCTGCTTGGATTCCTGTCGACTGGCAATGTATTATTATTAGGAAGAACAAGGACTGAATAAAGACTCAAATAAAATCTGTAAAGGCTGAGTTTTAGGCTAAAATGTCATTTTTCAGCGCGTCAGATTGGTCTTTCGGGTTAACTCACAACAGAGAGAAATAGCTAAATGGGTGGAACAGAAATTAAGATTCACAGCGGGGGGTCAAACTCATTGGCAGGGGGGTGTGGTGGGTTACTTTGTTACTTCGCCTTATGCCTTAAATTAATTAGCTTCAGTGAGATGCTGGTTAATGATTCAATTCATTTTCAAATCAGTTGCACCTGTTGACGTTATTCAATAGCTTCTCATTCATGTTAAACCAAACCTATGAGAAGACAACAACAATGGAACTAAAAAAATAAATAATCTAGATTGTTTTATGGAATCCTGTGTATTTCCACACTTGAGGAAATATGATTGTTATCCTATCTTAAAATAATAGCTGTTAATAGCTCAATTAAAACAAGTTTATGCCATTTAAAAATGTGTTCTTGTGTTTGTTTATACTTCAGTAGAAGTAGAGAAAAACAGGAACTGTTGCAACAATAACTGCCACTGTGACACTGCTTGCATTTTTCAATTTTCGTATAGTAGGCGGCCTCTGTCACGTAACCAAAAATTGATATGAAAAGTGTGAAGAGGAACGCGAAGTGCTCCACTAATAGGTAGATTTATATGGGTAACAAGCAATCAAGGTTAATCAATGGAGCGCTCAGCAAAAATGAAAACCAGCACAAACTGGAGTCTGGGAGCCAGCTGGCGTTAAGCCCTCAGACAACTTACCGTCAAGCTTTTTGGACCAAGCATCCAAGAGGGAGACCCTTTTAAACCCTCACGCGAGTTGGTAGTAGTCAAGAATTCACCGTCATGTGATCACCGTCATGTGATGTGATGGTTGTTCAGCATTCTTCCCAGAGTTTAGGGAGGTGACAAAAGCTACCAGAGAATTAAGAATGAAAGTTAAGGATATTTTGTCATGAAAATTAGACTTTAGTAAATACCTCCTTAATTGTTCCCTATTACAAATATTACCATATGACTCAAGCAAAGTAGATTCCACAAGTAGATCAGAAAAAAGCCTGTTGACATGTTTTAATGTGAAGGCCACGGTATGAAAGACTGTATTGTGGAGCTTAGATTTAAAAAAAAATGAGCAGAGCATCATCAAAATGCCCCATGAATTGCTTGCAGGCTGTGTACTCTACTAGGATCCGTGACTTTGGCTGACATGCCGTTGGTGGAAGGGGGGGTTAAGGATGTTCAACATGAAACTGAAGAGAAGGGTAATTAACACCAAGGTTGGTGACACAGCCATGGGGCAAAGGTTTGATCATCCAGCTTTGGCATCCACTTACAAAAGGTGAGTATAATCAGCCTGGATGCTGCTCATCTATGTCTCCTTATTCTTCGGCATCCAAAGCTTTTATCGAGAACCACAGGGATGGAGACATTTTTCACTCATACTTTCACCTAGTAGTGCAAAATATGTGGAGTAAGGGAAGAGCACACAAACTCTGTAGATCACCCCCCCCCCGCCACCCAGATGTGAAGCTGTGAACCACATCTATTTAGCCAGCTAGCGACTTGCACGGAGTAATGGGTTCCTAGGAGGTGCACACAGAGAGGTCGGCTGAGATCTGCCGCCACGGACTGGGCCAGGACAAAGCCCAGCTTCAAATGCTCTCTGTGGCCGCACCTGTACCCCGCCGCCACCAAGCAGTGTGACGTAAAAGACAGCACTTTGCTCCTGCCTTCCTCCCCACAGCTGCACAATCACAGCTCGCCGCCAACTTCTCCCTGCGCTGGTCCGCTACATTCTCCGCCAGCCTCCATTGTGGTTCGGGTCGGTGGGATCTCCAGGCAGTTATCCAGAGCCGCAGGGCGCTGCCTTTTCTTTCAGCACATTCACCCCAGCCACAGGCTCCTTTCTCTCTCCTCCTCCCACTCCAGAACCCCCCTGCCTGCCTTCCTTCCTGTGTTTCTTGCCACCTCGTTCAGCCACCACGTCTCATTTTCGTTGGCTAATCGTCCACATTCATGTCATAATTTCTCAGTCCGTTCTCCTTCTCGCGTTTACCTACTTCCATCACTGTCGTTTCGTCTTTATTTTTCAGCTGTCCTCCACCTGCCGGCTAATGTTCTTGTCCTCTGATGTTTTGGACTTGCACCCGTAAGGCTGCAGATCTGACCCTCAGTGGCCACGAAGACCTGGTTCATGGTGCCCTGCTGTGCGAATCCAGCTGGGAGAAATATCAAAAATCACAAGTCCTCTTTAAGTTCGACGCGGGGCTGAGGAAGCGGGGAGCGGCCCCGGCTCAAGGGGCGGTGGGGTGGCCGTCTCACGCCTGCCGGCGTTCGGGTTCGACGCCAGCCCCCTGTCTGCATTCACACACGCTTCATGCGTGACCTCCACATTCTGTGGCTTTCATCCCTCAGATCAAAGACGCATTGTTCAGGCAAACAGGTTCCTCTAACTCTGCCTCAGTCTGTGTGACTGCACGAGTGCCCTTCATCTGGAGATAGTTCCTCCTGATTCTACCACTAGACTGTGCTTTTCCGACCCCCCCCCCCCAATAGCTCATGCACAGAGATTATGCTGACAGCTTTTCCCATGAGATGGAAAATCATTACAATTCCATGTAGCTCCTGAACCTTCCCACTCTCTCACCATAAGCTTACACTGTGTTTAATAAGAATAAATTAAAATGACTCCAGAGTGATTCAGGAACTTTTCCCAATGATGTAAACTGGAGATTTATGGCATTTTACACAACATCAGAGCTTCCTGAAATGGTGGGTATGGGGTCCATTAGCCACAAACTGCACTACACTACATAGCCCAGACTGTTGTGGTTCCTTTCTTGACTGCAAGGCCCCATTGCAACAATTTCCTGCTGCTACAATTTATTGGTTATCACAATACTCCTTTCTCTCATATTGACTGTCACAACACTCCCCAGTAGTATATTTTCATTGGTTGTCACAACAGCAGCTGCCCCTGGACTTGCAGTGGCTGCTGGGGCCGGGATGCTTATTGTTGGCCTATAACACCTTCAGTCATCATGGATTCCTGTCACACAGGCTGCACGTTATGAGCCTGACAATCCAAGAGCGACCCACCCAAAAATAGCATCATATCTTAATTTGATCTTATAGTTTCAGAGGAAGACGAATTGACCAAAAAACAATGTTAAGGTCAAAGAGACTGAATCAGTTAAGAGGAAATTTAAGTAAAACATTACAGTGATGCACTTTCATCATATTGCACTTTTAGCATTGATTTATTACAAAATGAAGTCAATTTCATTTCAGAAAATTAGAAGTAATTTCACCATCTTCATCTGAAGTTGAGTGGATGAGAAATAATGTATCTGTTAAAGGACACAAATAATCGCGACAGTAGACACTTACTTGGTGATCTGCCCACGGGTAAGCTTTATGATCCGCTTATCCAGCTGGTAATGTTTTAAACAATGTGTGTCAGAGGGTGTTATCACACATGCCATAAAGAATGTTTCACTTTCTGTTAAATCCGTGACAGGAAAACCAGATTAATTAAAAGCAAATGTGATGTATTTTTAACTATTTTAAACACTGACTCCATCCTGATTAATTATGACATATTGCACGACTTCCAGTCATGTAATGAAAAGTAATAATTGCAATAATTTGACAAGTTTCAGTGTGATTATTTCATTTAAAGAATGTTATTATTTCATTTGCTGTTTTTGTCCTATATACAGTATAGTGGAATATACAATGTAGTAGAATATATACAGGAATATGCTGTACACTGCAAAATATATTGCAACATTCACTGGAATATACACTGGAATGCATATTGGAATCTACTGGTATATACATTGGATACTTTATTGTCATGTAGAGGGTTATGTGATGATGGTGACATTTATGATAAATTGTTGTGATTTACCAAATGGAGTGACTGGCTATTAAAAGTTACAAAGAAAATAATACTCACCATGATTGTCTGTTCAGCTGCAGCCTGTCATGGGCAGCATGGGGAACAAGGCATGGGAGGTATGCCAGTCCATATTTTGGTACAGTAATGTAATATACTTCCATTAAAGACCTAATCACATAGTGATATATATATATATATATATATACACACACACACACACACACACACACAGTGGTACCTCAGTTGTCGAACTCATTAGAACTCGAATTTCTTAAAAGTCGAACCAACCAGATTGGAAAAAAAATACCTAGAGCTCGATCTGAATCTCAGAAGTCAAACTGTGAACTCTTACCTAAGATAACTTGTACGCGCGAGGAAGTGAGTCAAGCGGCACGTCTCACGGCAGAAACAAAGGGTAAAGCTTCAGTCTCAGTCTTCACACTAACTGAACACATATATTTAGACAATGATAGACAATAACAGTAATTATTATTGTCACGATCCAATGGGAGGACCGTGCCTGGGTGCGGGTGGTGACGATCAGGCAAGACGCACAGGCAGGAAATCACGGGAAACCGGGGTTTATGCTCCAACACAGAAGGGTAAACACCACGAAACACCACAATGACAGATCTGACAGGTAGTGCAGGGACGCGGACTAAATACTCAAACTAACAAGAACGAAACCAAAACCAGATGATTACAATGAACGACAGCTGGGATCCATTAGGAGAGAGACACAAGGTAGCAGGGGGGCGTGGCACATGAGGCTTTGACGGGTAGGGTATGACAATTATCATATAAATAAAATAAAATACATTTAATTTATTCATTATTTTAACATTACTAATATACCATTAATAAGTTTAATTATAACAATATTGTTGTGCCGAGCGGGGACAAAACGGAGACACAGGCGCAGACGTCAGGGGAATATACTGGGTTTAATTACAGGTAAGGCAGGCGAAACGCAGACGGACAATACAATGACTGGACTGCAGAGACAAACTGAAATGCGGACAAAATACAGAGGGCTAATGAAAACAACCAGAAACAGCTGATCACACGGGATTCCATAAGGGGTTAACGGGGGGCGTGGCACACGGAAGGAGTGGACGATCGGGGCAGGACACATTGTTTTGATACATTTATTTTCTTACTTTACAAGTTACTGTTTTGATAAATGTGCTTAGATGTGTTTAGTACAGTATACAGTATATGCTCTTCTTGTTTTATCCAGTTCATCTGTGTTTAAATGCTCAAAAAACAACATATTTTAGTGCAAAGCTGCATCAGAGGAGGATAAATGTGAGCTGAAACGTCTTTGGATGATTCAGGCGCGCACGCTCGCACATGGAGTCGCGAACTGTGGCCGCCCGCTTGACAGACACCATTTCATGTGCCTTTAGAGTGTGAGAGTGAAGTGGAAGATCCAAAGGAAAATACCCACAAACACGGAAAGTACATGTAAACACCACAGACATAAACGCTGTCTATCACACACGCATGCACACACACATAGCCGGGGAGGGATCTGAATCCAAAGCCCTGGAAATGTAAGGCCACCATGCCCCCCCCAAGAGTAAAGCATATAAATATCATTTAAAAGAGAATGAGAAAACTCATATTTATGGTTTGAAGATGATGTTCCTTGGGCTTTACTGAAATTGACGTTTTACAGAACATTAAAACAACGCCCGAAAGTTGTCCCTATTTACCGATAACTCATGAATCATTCATATTTCAAATTAATTATGAATTCAGTTTCAGTTCTGCTGAGCCCATTTACACCTCGGGATATTTACAGGTGCACCTTGTCTTGCTGCTGGGTCACCTCTTCCTTTCCAGAGGTTCCACAGGCTACAAATTTGACCCTCCAGCCTTCCTGACCGATGCTGCAACCTGCATGCAAATAAATAATGTCATTTTTACGTACACCTAGTATAAACAAAATACAGACAGTCTCCTGGCTGTGAATGAGATCCCTTCCCTCAAGTGGAATTTGTAGGTAAGTCAGATCAGGTATATATGGTTCTTATTTAGCTTCAAATAGTGAATAGTTTGTTTTAGTATATAGCATATATTTACTGTACCGTACCTTGAGCTGAAACAGCGCCATGTTTTCATGAGCATAACAAAGTAGTGTGTGCATTCGTTATTATGAATTGCTGTATTTATGTCAAATTCTTAATATAATAGGCTTTATGGCAGTCCGTTCATAAGTATGAGTTATCCATAAGTCCGGTGTTCATACTGCGGAGCTCTTCGAATGTGTCCATTATCTGTCCGACACCTGAAAATCACGCTGCTTAAGATGCGATCTGCTGTATAATAAGACACATAAAATCCCGCATGACCATGAGAGGAAGCTTTCATGTTATTAAGATTATCGGGAATGTGATTGGTTTACCATCATATAATGGCTTTTGAAGCAGTGGTGAGCGTCGACTCAAAGTAAGTTAATTAATGTGCAGACACATGATATGTACAGAATTTCAAGGCACCTGTTTGAAGCTTTTATCCTGCTGTTAGTCGAAACAGGTATATTAAAGTTCATTAAAATACCTTTCAAATTCAATCAACGCAGGCCTTGGTTGGAGAATATATAGGTTCTTCTGTGTGAGGGAATGCAGTTAAGCTGTATTTAATAAATGCTACTGAAGCCTGTTAAAGCGGAAAGCTTTCAATCCCAAAAGTAACCATATCTCCGCTGGGCCCTTGAGTCTTGGATGCTGGCTGGCTCTGTTGTCTGTCCCTTTGATCAAAAGCCTCTGCTAAATAAATAAAAATAAGAATACGCTTGCCGGATTCAGCAGCTATATCCTTCGAAGGATGTCAACTAGGAGGGTGTGGTCTTCGTAGGCTGCGCTCTTCGAAAGTGGAACGGAAAGCGTTGCCAGAGGGCAAAGGTCTTGCCGTCACCAGCTGCTCCCACCCTTATCCTTGAGTCGCAAAGCGTCCCTCCTATTGTCTAGCTGGGACACACCCAATTCACCTCTGTGCAATGAATCTTGGGTTCTGTTGGGCTGCGAAGATCCATCGGGTGGATCCTTTGTGATGCAGAAAAAGGACAACGCATTTCTAGGCTGCATCTGAAGGATCCTACCAATCGGTGCCGTGACACATTTGACTGCAGCCTCAGAAGGGCACCGCCCCCTAATTCGGACACAGCCATACTGCGTGAAAGAGGCGTTGGCTGTCTAGTGAATTAGGAACTCAGGCCAGTAGGTTTGCATCTCCCTATTGTAGCTTAGATTTCCAAGGATCCTTCAGTGTCTGTCCAGCCCCACAAAGCAGGCGCAGTTGTGTGGGAGGCTTTTAATGCATCTGGAAAGGGAAACTCCATTTCCGGCGCCCCCTGGAGGGATGTTTAAAGCAGGCCGGATGATTCCTCCTCATTGCACTTACAAGAACTAAACACTCGGGATTCCTCTGTGAACATGTCAGCCACATGCTCCTTTCTTTGGAAGTGATGAGCTCCAGAAGATCTATAACGCAATAAAAACTATGAATAAATTCCAGATGAATGGTGTAACACTGAGAAAGCCTCGTGCGCCAGCACAGCCGGGGAAAACGATGGATTTACAACCAGAGGATCCCTGTTTCGAGTCCCACCGTAAGCCTGGCTGCTATAAAAATACCCTCCTGTGAAAACGGGGAAAGAGCGAGGAAGGTAAGCTGTATAAATCACTTAAATCGGTTAAATATCTCAAAATAAAGCACGACGGATGTGTCATGGGGGGGGGGGGGGTAGCCATGTAGCCTCATGCTTCCAGAATTAGGGATTTGAATTCCAGTCCCTGGATCTGCGTGTGTTGAGATTCCTCCCATAGTCCAAACCCATGTGTTTAGTTGAATGGGCATCTCTCACTCAGCCATAGCGTGTGATTGTGCCCAGCGAGGGCATGGCATCGTGGGATTGGCTCCAGCTCACCGTGTCCTTATACTGGACAAGAGGCATGGAAGATGGATGGGTGTGTCACGCAAATGGCTGGGCGATGGTCCAGTTTAACCTTGCGCGACTGTTCTGCTTAGAAGGTCCGATACCCAAAGAACGTGGAAATGCATCATCTAGTGGAAGCTCAACAAAGCACCACCTACGGCAAAGTTAAAATCTCCATGGAAACGGTAGGAAGTGGTCCCATGATTACTAATTAAAACCAGTAACTTTGAAGAAAAAAATATTACTATTGCAAAATAATCAAAATCAAAATTTTCTGCAAATTCCATTACATGGCTTATCTGAATTATTTCAAAAGCATGAAAATAAAAACATAGTGAAATTACTTCCAAAGAATACAGTATTTAAAAACGCTCCAGTTAAAGTAGATTCTCATTGCTGTTTCCTACTCCACACAGTTACAATACTGCTTGCCATATTAACACTCCAGATAACACCTAATAATGCTCATTTGCCTTTGCAAAGAATCAAATGAGCATTTTCCTCTATTCCATCTATTTCTAACTGCTTATCCTGGTCAGGGATCTGGGGGGAGGCCCTAGAGGCAGCCCCAGGCAACAGAGGGCACAAGGCGGGGGTGGGCACCAGGTGTGGGTACACCATGGAAGGACGCCAGTCTATTCCAGGGCACATACAGTGAAACACTACAGAAAACTTAGAGCCCCATTAGTCTAACTGCATGTCTATTGGTTGTGGGCAGGTTCCTCCATGATACCAGGAGGACAAGCAAACATACACATTGCGGTCACCATGACAGCCCTTGAATGTTCTCTATGTGCAGTGCTAAAAATCTTTGGGACACTGAGGATTGGAAATGAGGGTTTGATTTCGAAGGAAGTTCCCAAAGTGACTTGGCATAAGAAACAGAAGAATAGGCATAACTCACAATAAACTGTGACATTCTGATAAAATCAGAATGCAGAGCGGTATCAGGCAGGACCAAGAATACGGCCCGTGACCTGCCCACAGCACGTCGGGAGGATTTATGGGGGGGCATTTTCAGAAAAAAACATTTGATAGTTGATGCGCTGTCCAAAGTGATGCACAGTGCTCTGCAAAATGTTCATAAGCAGGCTGCTGTCTGGTCATGAACGAAATAGTATCATTTTGGGGGTGCAATTCCCTTTAAGTGACAACACCTGTAGTCGATATCAGTGCTTTATGACCTCAGTATGGGGTGCTAAGTGACATTATTACAGAGGATATGTGGCTGTTGCTGTTTTCTGGATACATTCTTTTTTGTAGTATGACCATAAAGGCTCAACAATCACTTATAATCCTTCTGAACCGCTTCCTCTTCGAATCCTGAAAAAACCAACTGGCTGCCTTGACTGCCTCAGATGTTACACTTTGATTTTCACATTTAATTACTGTATGACTTACTCAGTCGTTGCTCTCTGGGGGGGGGGGGGGGGGGGGGGGGGGGGGGGGGGGGGGGGGGGGGGGGGGGGGG
>JABFEB020000106.1:474690-487773 GCA_019775895.2 Stomatorhinus ivindoensis | reverse complement strand
CGTGCCACGAAAGCGATAGACCTGTTTAGCAGCAGGCTGTGAGAGGGCTGTGGACCACCGCGGACCAAACGACTCAAAATTACTATCAACAAAGTAACCAGAGCGATGGACTCCATTGTGTCCAGCGAGAGCGCCGCTCTTCCTGTTCATCCTGAAACCGTCGCACCATAATGACATAAGCGTGCTCCGGCACGAATGCTGAAACTCTGTGTGAGTGCAGGCCAGAGGGGGAGTGGGGAGGGGAGACAATCGTACTCGGACCCGGTTCACGGGAACCATGCCTAGTGTGAGTACACCCTTAAACACTTTATGACCAAAATTAATAATATACAAGTTGTTTCTTTCGCAGATAAAAAAAAAAAGAGTAACAGTGACTAGCAGGCTAAGCCTCTGTGCCAATTTGAGCCTCAGCAGAAGAATCACATGTCCTGTGGGCCCTTGAGAACGGCCCTTAACCCCCAACTCCAGGGACCCAGTGCTGTCACCCGGAAGCTTGTGCTCACCTGTATATGTCTGTGTGCCTCATGCAGAGCATGATGGGGCAGGCGAAGAGACGCACTACAATGTACCTGTACTTGTGCAAATGGCAAATAAAGGATCATTTCATTTCATTTCATTTCAAATAACCTTATCGTCAAAGCAGAGCAACTGAATACAATCGATACATCAGAAGGTATTGAATAATTAAGGAAGATAATCTATTAAATGGCCTTTGGTCAGCTTGAAGATCTCTGAAATTTAAGTTACGAAGTTTCAGTGAAAACAGTAGCTAATACTTGTCTATGAAAGAAAAATAACCTCTGAGAGATTAACTTGTACTAGAAATTTCCTTTTCGAAAATGCACTGTAGTGTAAAGGGCTGTATTCGTATCAGCGAAGGCTTCGTTAGATGCCTCCTGATGTATGCAGGACATGAAACCTTAATTAGAAATGTTCCTTCAGATGGGGGGGGGGGGACACACATGCAGCTTGAAACTGGGAACAAAGGAACAGTGATGTGGAAGGGAGGGGAGGTAAGTAGGGGGGGTGAGGCAGCACAGCATGACGGCGCTGTGATACAGGGGAGGCAGGCATGCCATGGTAAGGCATGGGACAGTGATGGGTGACAGGGACAATGGTGACAGGGTGAGGGACACGCCAGAGGCTGGTGGCCAGGAGTCTAACTTTGAGCAATTTGAGGGGGTCATTCCCGGGGGTCTGGACTGAGAAACCAAACCGTCATCACAAGTCAGAAAACCGTGGCTATGAAGAAACCTCAAGACGTCAAATTATCTTCAAAGTTCATTCAAGGAGACCTATAATCCTCAAATACATGGGTATGACGCGAGTCCAACCTGGAGATGCCAACGCAGCTTCACGTGGTACAACTCAGATGTCAAGGACAGTCTCATTTACCGATGGCGAAAAACAGAGGGGCACAGCACTTTGAAAAGCCACATGTATATAGAGAACATTTTCAGAAGCGCAAACACCGAAGAGAGGTGCTCTTTAAGGAAGGCGATTCCCACACAGCCAGCGAGAGCAACAGCCCAGGAGTCCTAGCTGCTAATTATACGCCAGCCATGGCCTTCATTTGGGAAACACACCATATTTCAAAACTGACATCCTGTCCAGACTATTCCATGTCTTGTGCCGTGTGCTTCCTCGGATAGGCTCTTGGCTCACCCTATGCTGTAAACACTGCTAAGGAAGACAGATGGATTACGTTCAAAACGTACAGCAACTAACATTAGAGTGTACAAAGCAAACAAATGCATTGAACTGACTGAAAAATCAGCTTAAGGTGCCAGAACTAACAATGTGTTTTTGCAGGATTATTTTCACTGACGAAAATCTGGGGCCTCAAGAATCCACTGGTTAACATGCTTTTAGATTACAAACGAAACATTATTAGCATTAGCGAGCAATAATACAACATGTGGTTATACCACCTATGGTAACCGAACCCACAAATTACAATCACAGATCAGAACCTGCAGCGTTGGTAAAAAGACAAGCGGCTTTGGTCTGTCATTCACTTCACAGCAAAAAAAAAAAAAAAAAAAGGTGCGGATTAGCAGAGAAAACACAAGTCGGCATTCGCATGAGAAAGTGCAAAGGCCGGCAGGCCCACGATGAGGACTGTCTGGTGGCTGTCGTCGGCAGACAGACAAGCCCGGAGACAACAGGCGGGACGCCTCAGAAGCCCATGAGAAAGCGTACCAGAGCAGCATGGCCGTAACCGGCAGGACAACGAACGCGGAGCGGCTACACTGTTCAGCCGACACTGCAGACAACTTGAAATGTCAGAAATGTTGAGTTACTACAGAGCAGGAGGACAGGATCTGCATACTGCTGGGGTGCATTCGCACACTTTCCGATATCAGACACACTAAGGACCGGATTGACTTATTCTGTTTGCTTTACACAGCCATTGCATACTTGACCGCGAGCCGCCAGGCCCGGCTGCATTCGGTTGGGTGCTGGCACCAGCTGGGGTTCAAAGAGTAGATCTCCTGTTACACCCAGTCACCAAATAAAAGCGAAAACAGGTTTTCTGCTTTACAGAAGATGATTCTTAATTCGGATAGTTCGCCATTCGACAACGAGGACCCGCAAACTGAGCTAAGTCAGCGGTTTCGGAAAAATACCTCCCCGGGGTCTCAGTCTCCGACTGAGGGTGAACGTGATTCATTTTCCAGCAACGAAATCGCCACTACGATTTTTCTCGTTGTCCTGGATCAATCTGAAGTAGCTGTAGCAAGACCGCTGTTACGGCAAAAACGTTAACGATTACAGACTGTTCTCAAACGTCCCATTTCTCGCAAAAATCCACCTTGTGGTGCAGAAGAGCCCGACAGCAAACATATTTGGACACTAATAATATATTTGAAAAGTTCCAGCCTGGCTCCCGTCTAAGCCTTGGCAGTAAGTGATGTGCTATTGTCCTCTGATCCCGGGAAGGCATCGGTACTTAAGCTCCCAGATCCATCAGCCATCAATTCTTATATAGCCTGGAGTGTCAGGTCAGTTTATGCGGAACCGTACTTAAGTGGCTCGCTGCTTATCTGAACAGTGATCAGCAATACACTCAGATAGCTAATAACAGCCCATCGGTATCGCCGGTGAAGCGGGCAGCCCGACAGCGAGTGGAGCGGGGGCCTTTATTTGGTCTCCCCCCGTGAAACACAATACAAAAGCAGAAAATTAACTTCCATTCATATGCTGATGACGCACAAATGTTCCTCTCAGCTGCATCTGATGACCACACATCTATAATCTCCCCAGTAAACTGTTTTAATAAAGCCAACAGATGGATGGCTGACGATTATCTTCCTCGGAAACCCTGACAAGACGGAAGTCCTATTACGAGGAGGTAATAACACCGAGGGCTTGCATTACGGCTTCACTCGATCAGCCTGTAACCAAGGTACGATCTGATACAGGCCTGCTGTTTAATTCTCATACATGCACTCCCCATCCAGGGTACGCGTCATGCAGCTCAGCTGAAGTGCTCCCTGACTTTCACGATGGGGGAAAATGAATATGCGCATTTATAAAGAGCAGATCAGACCGTTGTGATGCCTTGCTGTCGGGGGCAGGAGCGTCGAACGTCGACATACAGCAGTACAGCATGAACTGTAACTACAGGGAGAAATGTAACCGCACTTATTTCAATCCCTCTCCCCTGCTGTCCAGTTAAATGTAGGACAGACTAAAATTCTTCCGTTTACTTACAGGGCGCTAATAGGACAGGGTCCTGCTTGTCTAACTGAATCGTGGGAACCACTATGGTCACAGAATGCAGGCCTTCTTGCAGAACTGCCCTCAGGCCTCTCGGCTATGGAATAGCCGGCCACCATAATATTAAATAGCTATCGAAGACCTATTATTTTAGCTCAGACTGCCATATCTAGCATGGCTGCTGCTGCTGCTGAAACGGCACAGGCAGCATTCTTTCTGCCCGTCGTTGCTTTCGGCAGCTACCCATCAGCCTGCTTACCGACATACTGCTTCATTCTCCTTTCCACGGGACCCGATACCCTGAACCCAGGGTGGGCATCGCCTGAGCTCTCATCGCGGATATAGTAGGCCTCAGGCAGGACTGCTCAGTCATCAGATGATTGAAGACTGACCTACAGAGCTGCCAGCAGCAGAGAGCGACAAATGCACACATACCCAAACATACAGCTGCCGAAAGTTACCTTAAACCAGCGGTATCCAATCTGGCAGAGGGCCAGTAAGTATCCAGGTTTTTGGGATAAGCTTTAGGTCAGCTGTTCAAACCCAGGTGTGAGGACTCCTCAGCCAATCAGTCCTCTAGTTAGTAATCTATTTAAGGAGGTACAGTGAAAACCCACATGCACGCCGGCCCTTTCTGGATATGACCGACCACCCCTGCCTTGAACTCCTATTTGTGAGTAAGCAGCACTTGTTTGATTCTTTGTCAAGCGTGTTGAGGGAACCATGTTGGGAAAAGTTGTTGTATAAAAATAAGATAAGCGGAACTGAATGGAAGAAAGCGCAAATAAAAATGATACAGTTGTGATCTTATCCCGGTGCTCAGCATTAGAATTTTAATGCGATTCAGACCAGAACGCCATTCTGATTATATCCCCAATCTTAAACACAGCTGGTGAGGGGCTTGGCCAATCCAGATAAGCCCCTGAACAGTGGCACACGCCCAGGTTCTTGGGGGTCAGACGAAGAGACGCCCCCACCAATATTTCATAAACGAGATGTACATTACGCTTCTCGCGCCGCTGCTCAATCCTATGAGCATGCATGTCGATACAGTGAGAGGATCCGCTAAAATTTGCGATTCCCGTTCTGATCCGAAGCTGCCTTCTGCTTGGGGTTTATCTACACCGATGCACGTCACGGGCTAAGCAAGTGCCTAATGCTTCAGGAATAAGATGGGGCTGAACAAACAGACTACGCTATATGTTATAAATGTAAAAAATAATAAATAAGTTGCAGATTTCAATTTATCTATAAAAAGAAATGCATTGTATGCTAGAGGTGGGTTATACAGTTTGATGTACAAATTAAGTAAAAAGATCTTGCTAAAGTTCTCTCAAGTGACACTAAATAGTCTGACTATAACCTTTGACCATTTTTTATGGAAAAGAACATTTAAATAAGTACTTTAAAAGAGGGGCTTTACATTATTTATTGGTGCAGAATACCCTCTGGATATACCACTATTCCCAAAGCATGGACCTGGAGCAGAATGCATTAGACGTGAGCCAATCATAAAAGCCTTTTATCGGGGGGTCACAGGTCAGCCAGGATCTGCGGTTCAAAGCTCTCTAGTGAAGGAACTTCCCCCTTTGCTAATCGTAAAACTTTCCAATGCAAATCAACGAGGCTGTTACATAGCAACATGGATCCTCTGCCTCTCAAGTGCCACTATGACCCGAACTGAAAAGACAAAGAGCTCAGCCGATCATCAGCGAAGGACATCGGTAATCTCTTTGCCTTTGATCAGCCAATACTGCAGTTCTCTCTTTTTATACCCTTCTTGTTATTGCAATATTTGTTTATTTATTATAATATCTGTTTATTTGTATATTGTCCATTAAGACATTTTTCAGTCTGGGGGATGTGGAATGACATTTCGACAATAAATCTGAATATAGGCAGCTAATGCAAGCTTTGTTGTGGTGCAGTGCTGAGCATCATCTCCTGGGAAAAAGCAGCCCCCCCCTGCCCCATCACTACCCCCCGATCATCACCAAACACATCCTCTAACTGTCCGTCACTGACATCACAGACATCCATCTTTTCAGAGGAGGCCATGGGGCTGGAATTTTTTTTATGCTCAAACTGATTTGATTCTTTTCTTTTCTGGTGCCCAATAACTCCTATTTATACCCAAGAGAGTTTGTCAATTCACACATTAGATTACTTTTTTTACATTTCATGATTAGTGTTAAAATTTAACGAGACCGTGAATGTGATGAAACCTGGAAATATTTTGCAGCCACACATGAGAACCCAACTTTGAGAACGGGTAAGTTATAATGGGCGGGGCATGGAATCTTTCAGGTGTGCAAAATCATAGTACGTGTGATGTAAAGTACACTGAAGCCCTGGTGTAGGACTGGCCCACATGCAGAGTAGCGGGAGGAGTCTGTCAGTTTCATGTGTATGTTTACATGTGGGCTTGACTGTCCGGGGTCTCCCTGCCATGACATATATGGACCGACTTCAGTAATGGCAGGACACCAAAAATGGACAGTGGAGCGGACCGACTGAGCCTGAGACGCATCCCGATGTGAATCCCCCTGATAATCAGTAGAGTTGAAAATAAGCGCCGACACACTGTCGGCGACTGATGTGAGAGAGAGAGAGAGAGAGAGAGAGAGGGGGAGAGGGAGAGAGAGAGAGTGAGAGAGCTCCAGCCAATCTGCCAAAAAGTAATGGGAAAAATGGGCCCCATTCAAAGGAGCAGATTTTCGGGGCAGGGCAGTCACTGGCAAAATGGAAGGCAAAGCAGCGGTACAGGGCCTGCGGTACAGGGCCTGCGGTACAGGCCGCCAGTTCGAGTCCCGGAAGGGGCCCCACAGTGCCTACCCTCAAGCTAGCTGCAGAAATGAGTCAACCAATCTGGCAGCAGGAAGGCTAGAAAATGGGTAAAACAGGGGGCTGAGGAAACACGGCACAGAGAGACGGGGCCACACTGACAGTCAAGGCCCCACATCCACCCCGGTAAATGGGGGCCCCACGGCACAGCGAGACGGGGCCACGCTGACATTCAGGGCCCCACCTCCACCTCAGTAAATGGGGGCCCCACGGAAACACGGCACAGCGAGACGGGGCCACATTGACAGTCAGGGCCCCACATCCACCCCGGTAAATGGGGGCCCCACGGCACAGCGAGACGGGGCCACACTGACATTCAGGGCCCCACCTCCACCTCAGTAAATGGGGGTCCCACGGAAACACGGCACAGCGAGACGGGGCCACATTGACAGTCAGGGCCCCACGGAAACACGGCACAGCGAGACGGGGCCACATTGACAGTCAGGGCCCCACATCCACCCCGGTAAATGGGGGCCCCAAGGCACAGTGAGATGGGGCCACACTAACATTCAGGGCCCCACCTCCACCTCGGTAAATGGGGGCCCCATGGAAACAAGGCAGAGCGAGACGGGGCCACATTGACAGTCAGGGCCCCACATCCACCCCGGTAAATGGGGGCCCCAAGGCACAGTGAGATGGGGCCACACTAACATTCAGGGCCCCACCTCCACCTCGGTAAATGTGGGCCCCATGGAAACAAGGCAGAGCGAGGCGGGGCCACACTGACAGTCAGAGCCGCACATCCACCCCGGTAAATGGGGGCCCCACGGAAACACGGCACAGTGAGGCGGGGCCACACTGACAGTTAGGGCCCCACCTCCACCGCCGTAAATGGGGGCCCCAAGGAAACACGGCACAGCGAGGTCAGGCCACTCGGACGCGCCTTCATGATAGGAGTCTTGCTTCTGGCAACTGACTATCCGGTAATGTCATTAATGGCTATCGATGGCTGATGTATACCACGCTACAGCTAAGGCTGAGAGGCCATTAAGATGAGCAGGAAAACAGAGAACCTTCAGGAATATTAACACCCACCCCAGGGGGTAGGGGGTTAGGAATGGGAGGGGTTTGCAGAGGCAGTCTGCAGGTCCCTCAAATGCCCTGCACCAGCCTCTCATCTCCCGGTCAATCAAAATCACTTATCAATATTCATTTACGGCGAGTCAGCTTTTGTGGGCAGAAAGCAGCGACACTGTCAACGCAGTAAAAGCAGGGTATGGAACAAAAAACTTTATGAGGGTGTTCCCGCTTGGTGACCCCTGGCAGGTTACTCTGACTGGCTTAAGCCAGTTAAGCAGATAATGGGCAGCCAAATTCATGAGGGAGTTGAATATGCAATTAGGGGTATGGGGTCAAATCCCACATTAGGAGATCTGGATCAGATATGCGGCTGTGTACCGCTATGTGGGACTCGCAAGTCCTCAGCGTATTTAATCCTTCGCTGATAATCACTGCGGCTGGGAGTGGGGTTGGGGAGGGAGGGGTCACAGATGGATGGGCGAGCATGCGCAGACGGCCGGATAATTCACCAGCAGCTGGCCCTCTTCCCGGCACCGCATTGATTTGTGGGAGAGCTACTTATATCACCTAGAGCATAATTAAATATTAAGGCCACTTTGATATATGCAAAGCCTGACTTAGAAGATTATCCAGGACCCCGAGTGCAGCTTCAACACAAATCCCGGCCACAGAAACTCGCAGGAGGTTGGCAGTGGGAGGGCCTCACACCCCCATGTTACCCCCACATATATCTTGTTTATCAGTAACAAATAATGCTTGACACTGCTGGAGAAGAGCAGCTCCAGAGAGGGAGGGTATCTGAATGCCGTCGCCCCGGATGACCGCTTCCTGACTGGGAACCCCATTGGTCCTGGCTCTCTGAAAATGTGTGCAATTACTGCACATTGATTGGAGGGTATCTGAATGCCGTCGCCCCGGATGACCGCTTCCTGACTGGGAACCCCATTGGTCCTGGCCCTCTGAAGATTTGTGCTATTACTGCACATTGATTGGAGGGTGACGTTTAATGGGGTGGGTCTTTCACTGAGAGACAAAGATGTGGCAGGTCGGAAATCTGTTTTTTTTTTTTTTTTTTTAAATCCGGATTCACTCAATTACCCACATGCAGGGCCATCCAGAGACTGATCAAACATGAGACCAGCTTCAGGACGGACGTTTCCCTGGTGCACCCTCATCACTGAATTGACCCTGAACTTAAGAGAAATCTCCTGCCTGAAGAGTCATTTGCCTCGTGAGATCCCCCTGGACACCCGACGGGTCTCCATTTGCAGTGTGAAACACACACAGACACATAGGCGTATGCAACGCATGGCCCCTTCTATAACCGAGTCGGCTCATTGGATGGATGTCTTCATTAAAAGCGTCTCTGATCGACCGGATGCCGATGGAGCGCCGTGGATTACGTCTAGTCGGTGGGGGGGTGGGGTACATTGACATTTCCCCGTTTGGCGCCTGGCCCCCGTAGCAGACGGCTGATTCATCACGGCGCCCGTGGCGCGGGCCGGCCGTCCCACCGCGTTCAGAAGCAATTACATGCTCGTTAAGGAGGGGATGCCCAAGCGAGGACGGAGTGGGGAGAGTAAGGAGCACGTGGCGAGGGCCCTGAGAGCCATGGCAGAAGGGGGGCGGAGCCAAAGGCAGCGTTTAGACGCTTCCCTGCAACGTGGCCAGCCCCCCCATCAGTAACATGTAGGGAATTCCTATGGTGACTTCATGAAAGCGTCAGTACACAGGTTCGGGTTAGGGTTAGGTTCAGGTTCAGGTCCACCATCAGGAATTGGCCAGCTGCCCTCTCCCATGGTCCCCACACTGCTGTGGCGCACAACGTTGGGCGGTCCCAATGCGGCGACTCACGGCACTGCGGTTACCGTGGAGCTGACGCGCCCACACTGCGGTTACCGTGGAGCTGACGCGCCCACACTGCGGTTACCGTGGTGCTGACGCGCCCACACTGTGGTCAGGGTTTGTGGCCACGTGACACGCTCACGCACACACAGGCACACCAAAAAAACATTGTCAGCAACCCTATTATACATGGAGAAAAACATTCAGAACTTCAAAAATATTTACTGGACGACAAATGTGTGTTTGTAGGTCAAGAGAATCAAGACACAAGACAATAAAGAAGATTCCTGCAGTGTGAAATTACGTTTTTACAGCGTGAAGCGAGACTCATTTTGCACAGGCGATATTTAGGTGAAAAGATCACCACAGTTGCATGAAGTGATTATAAAATTACGTTTCATATTTGCACTAACGTATTATTACTCCATCATCACCGTTTTAGCTAACAGAGGTGCTTATCTTACAACTGCTATTACTGCTACCACAGATGTGAAAGATTGTAATTTACCAAGTCTTTAATTTCACCCGACAGCCAGGATTCGTGTTTCTCACTGTTAAAAATGCTGCCTCCCATTTTTCTACATGCACGATGTCCCAGCCCCCCTCCCCCAGAGAATGGCCCGGGTCACATTTTCTCATTTACAGTGTAAAATCACACTCTTAAACATTTTTTTGCACCCTTACCACAAACTGTCTCTTTCGGCAGATGCGTGCCGCAGTGAACGCAGAACACGCGTGAGAGCAAGGAGGAACAGTGACATCACCAGGTACGGTTTGCTCCTATAGCTCAACAAGCGGAGCACTGCGCTAACAACATAAATGGCATGGGTTCAAATCCCAGAAACCACACATTATATAACCCTGTTTTGTATTGAAAGCCGCTTTGGATAAAAGGATCAGATGAATAAATGTTAATATAGGGCCACAGAGCTAAATCTTAGTGTCTCCAACATCCCAGGCCAGATTAAGGATGTTGTATTGAGCTTTGTCTGTCAGTGTCACTATAACATAGTCAGTCACAGGGTGTGTGAGCCTGGTAAACAGGCCTCGTAAGGGGCCTTTGAGACAGTCGTACTATTCCGTGCACTGATGCCAAATTGCTAAGCAACGCCATATCTATCAAACGCGAAGAATGGAGAGAATACCATCTGGTTTTCTGGGGCAAACTAATTAGTCCCCTGCAAGTGATGCCGACTCAAATGCCAGCACTCGTACTTCAGAAACAGATGGACCGAGCCCTCGTCCGACTGATGTTAGCTGGGGCCCACACCCCAGCAGGTGCTGTAGTGGTTACAGGAAAGAACCAAAGATCACAGGGTCCCAGCTTCTAACTCCTGGGCTGGGTATTGCTGTTGGACCTTACAGTGACTTGAATCGGCTCACAAAGAGGTAAATGGGGAGGGGGGGGGGATTTGAAGCAAATTACTTTGGAGGGGAGATTCCAAATGGAGAACATCCACCCATCCTGTTTATTCAGTACAGAGTCACCGTGAGCCTGGAGCCAATCCCAAGAAGCAGAAGGTGGGAGGATAGGGAAGACCCCGACTGGAGTTCCACGCGCCCACACGCACCCACACTGCGGGCATCTCTGAATTGCCAAGTCACCTAAGCAGCATGTTTTTGGACGGTGGGCGGAAGCTGGAGTCACACAGGCAAGGAGAGACTCACGACTGCCACACGCAGAGAACTGGGGAACAGAACCCAGCCCACGGGGTGCAGGACAGCGGCCAAGGCATCGACAGCGCCACCGCAGCACCCAGCCCCGTAACAGTGGCAGTAACGCGGCCTGATTACGCAAGGCATGAAGACGGAAAGATGAATCGTCACAATGTGCTAATTAACCGCTCACAAGAATGATTCAGACGGCATCGAGCTCGACGGATTCTGCACAAAATGGGCCGGATTCGTTCCGTTTCCATTTTAGCTTCGACGCCTGTTCACCACCAGTGGGGTGGACTGTTCGAATGCTGAGTCACCGATGGCCAGTGCTGCGGCAGCTAACGTAGTGTTAACACAGCACTAGCATGGAGGCGAGCGGCTACATTATGCCACATTCTCATGGTATCATTAGGAGAGAGTGGGGTCACGGAGCACTAAATAAAACACGGGGGGCAGTCGACGGCTGCGGTAGGAATAGAAACGCTCACGGCCCAGAACTCGCACCCTACCGGCAGCCAGATATCATGGCTGGCAGGCGAGGCTGAAATCACACTTTCTTTAATGATCAGCTCGGGGACCCTCTGTCCACGGGCGTTCTTGCCTGGGTGACACCGGGGAACCCAGGAGAGGCTGCACTGAGCTGGACAGGTTGGGAGTGTGAGGGCTGGTAAAATCACTACACGAAGTGCGAGACACAGTGCGATCTCTCCAGCCTGACTGGGTGTCGCACGGCCCGCCGGGAGGGTCATCGCGATGACAGATGCCATGTGAAGTGAGGAGGGAGTCATGGTGCATCCTGATCTCTGCCTCCTGCCGTTAAATGCACAGCTTTTACAGATGCTGAAATGGGAACGGGTGAGTTCCAGGTATTCGGCCTTTACTATATGTTCGGTGGAGTAAAGCACAAGCATTCGGAGGCTCGAAACTCCATTTAAGCCCCCCCCCATTCAGCTGAGAGGAGCAGACTGGTAACCACTCTAGTGCATCATGCAAAAGCCATCAAGTTGTCAGAGTTTAGAAGAAAAGTGTCTAATCCGTGGCAAAGACGGGCAGTTTACAAAAGGGGGGTTGGCAAAAAAAAATAAAATAAAAAAAACAAACATACACTAAATCAGTGTTTCCTCCTCAGGGAGTCCCGGACAGTCCATGTTTTTGCTCCCTCCCAGCTCCCAGCCAATCAGGAACACCAAATACCTGGTACAGGTGGGCTGTGAGCTGAGAGGAAGCAAAAATGTGGACTGTCTGGGGTTTCCCAGTGGACTGGGTTGGGAAACACGGCACTAAACAACAAGGCGTTTTCCTTTCAAACTACACACCAGCAGAATAGAAGGTGACGAGGTAGTTAAGGGACTAAGCTCAGATGCCACTTGACCTGAACGCTGGTGGGATAGATGTGAGAGCAGCGAATGATTAACGCTTTGGACGAAGGCACTGACAGGGTGTGTGGAGGTGGGGGTCTGCTGGGGTGAAGGCGGGGGCAGTGTCATACCTGTTTGTCGGGCCAGCAGGACTTCAGCACGGCCTGGCTCCGGAAAAGCAGCAACAGCTGAGCGTCCTGCTCGCTCAGGGGGAATTCCCGCTCCAACACTTGGAGAACCTGGATGCGCGGCCGGGCTGACACAGAGGCGTCTGCGCAGAAGGGACGCAGCCAGCCCAGGAGGTCGTCAGAGGAGACCAGGCCGCCACTGGGGGATGGGGGGGGCGGAGGACGAGTCAATACTCAGCAGAGGGGAGAAGGTGGGGGGCACAGTGATTATGGGTGTTGGGGGGCCACATCAATACAGACTAAAGGAAGGTAGTGGGTGGAGGTGGGAACTCAAATCAATATACAGTGGGAAGGGAAATAGGGAGCACACTGACACGAGCAGGGGGCCTCCAGGAGAGTAAAGCATCAACTTCACATCAGCGTGCACAGAATGCCACGCTCAACCTGATTGGACATCAGCGTGCACAGACAATGCCACGCTCAACCTGATTGGACATCAGCGTGCA
>JABFEB020000106.1:460662-474590 GCA_019775895.2 Stomatorhinus ivindoensis | reverse complement strand
CAATGCCACGCTCAACCTGATTGGACATCAGCGCGCACAGACAATGCCACGCTCAACCTGATTGGACATCAGCGCGCACAGACAATGCCACGCTCAACCTGATTGGACATCAGTGCGCACAGACAATGCCACGCTCAACCTGATTGGACATCTGCATGCACAGACAATGCCACGCTCAAACTGATTGGACATCAGCGCACAGAGACAATGCCACGCTCAATCTGATTGGACATCAGCGTGCACAGACAATGACAGACTTACCGTGATTGGACATCTGCATGCACAGACAATGCCACATTCAACCTGACTGGACATGTGCCTGTACATTAATGCCACATTCATCCAGCATATATAATGATAGGCTTACCCGGATTGGACATCAGCATGTATAATAGGGCTGCTGTAAGTTGACGCATCATTTTATTATTATTATTTTTATTTTAACAAAATTACCTTTATGATTTCTAAAACACTTCACTATGACAATTGTTTTCCATTAATTTCACTACATGATTATGGGAGTATAATTATCACTAAACAAACAGGAGGTTTTATACTCTGCAAAATAAAAACACACCGGCGCTATACTGGACGATGAACCTCCAGAATAGGCAGAGCTGACATGCTGTCTATTCATGTTCATTAAATTACCATTAGTACAGAGAGCTTTTTAGTTCGTTGTGTCCTTGTAGCTGCTAAATACACTCATTATTAAAGTCATAAAGGTGTCTGCCTGCTACCTTAGAAACTCCAATGAATAAGTATTAAAGAAAATGTTTAGGCTAAAATCTGGGCTTCTTCTGCGAAGTCAAAAAGTACCACCACACCAATGTCTTCTATCTTGTTTATCCACGATATCTCCTCTTTTAAAAGATGTTCTGGTTGCTAAGCTGCCCCTTATTTCCAGTTCAGTGCTTATTGTTTCCATAATTTACCAGAACAGAAGTACGTAGCGAACTCCACAAACCGAATTTAATAAGCATAACGACATGCCAAATTTATATAGATTACTAAGTTTTGGGCATCACAATACGCATCTCATTGATATTTTAGACATACTACTAATCTGCTTATCGAATTGTGGGCGAAAATACTGTCCATATAGTGCAAAAAGGCGATGTTCATTATCTAAAGTCCTGCAATGATATACAGTTTTTTGTTGACAAAATAAAATTAACTTAAACGGTAAATTTGATTTTCAAGTTTAAATTAATTGACCAATTGGTAAAATAGTCTACAGTTTAATCCATAGAAAAATAGTCATTAGTGGCAGCCCTAATGCACATACAATGACAGACCTGATTGGACATCAGCGTGCACAGACAATGACAGACTTATCCTGATTGGACATCAGCGTGCACATACAATGACAGACTTACCCTGATTGGACATCAGCGTGCACAGATGATGACATACTTACCCTGATTGGACATCAGCATGCACAGACAATGACAGACTTACCCTGATTGGACATCAGCATGCACAGACAATGACAGACTTACCCTGATTGGACATCAGCGCGTACAGATGTAACAATCCCCCTGAGGACGTCCATGGGGTCCTGGCCATCTATCAGAGTTGCATCGTCTCCTCTGTGCAAAGAAGAGAAAGCGATAACCCTGAACGCCTACCAACCGAAAAGAAATTCCAATGAATACCGCCAGGGTGCTGGTGCGTCGTGTGCATGGTAGCACGTCAGGATGGATTAACAGGGCTTCAACATAGCAGTGCAGTACATTGAAATGCAATATGGGGGGCCTTATGTGGTACTTCAATATCCCATACATTAATATGGCATGGAGCTCTGCATTACGCAAAGTACAAAATTCACTGTTTTAGTATATTACAATACTGTATGGAGGTCTGTAATGTGCTGCAGCATAATATTTAGAATGTGTACTATATTTCAGTACAGCAAAGCAGTCTACAGCTCATGTAGTATAATACTGATGTTGTGTAGTATAGTTAAGTACAAGGAGCTCTTTAGTATGATAACTACGTTGTATAGTATAGTTCAGTACAAGGAGCTCTGTAGTATGATAACTAGGTTGTGTAGTATAGTTCAGTACAAGGAGCTCTGTTGTATCATAATAATAATAGATACTTTATCCATCCTTGTGAGGAAATCCTCTTTTATGCCTCCCTAAGAAGGGCAACCACCTGTAGCATTACCCAGGGAGACAGAAGTTAAGGGCCTCGCTCAAGAACCCACAGATGTGCTGAGGTTGGGCTTTAACTGGCAACCTTCTGATCACAAGCACAGGCTTCGCCCACCGAGCCACACACTACCCCTGAGGTGTATAGTATAGTACAGTGCAGTACAGTACAACACAGCATTCAGCAGTTCTTGCAGTATAATTCACTACATGGAGCTCTGTAGTATGGTAATCAAGGACAGTACAGAACACCATTTTGTAGTTTTTGTAATTTAATACTAACGTTGTGTAATATAGTTCAGTACAGCATGGAACTCTGCGGTATGAAATTGCAAATAGGACTTAGGTTTTTCTTTTATGATACGGCTACTAATCATTATCAAACAGGCCGTACTCATTAAGCTTAAAACGTACTGAAGGCGAGAGCTGAGACATGGCAATTACTCATTATGGTGTCTTCTAAGACACTAACACCACGGTAATAATGGCGATTCTGACACCATGCATTCAGTCCGACCTTCTGGAAGTTGGCAGACACCCCTAACCCAGAGCTCAGGATTAGCTTAGTGTTACTGAGCTGCATTACGGTGACGGAGGGCCGCTAAGAGTGTTAAGTCCTATGGTATTCTTGTTAATTATTCTGACAATGAATCCCCAGTTTTCATTAACCAGCAACACTTAGGCGGCATGCATCACATCTGCCTGGGCCCCATGGCTTCTGCTGCTGGGCGCAGGTCAAAAAGACAAGTCATACTCTGGAGGGCGGCGAGGTCTTTCTGTGAGGGAATAACCTGAAGCGAGTGGTAGGGCAGGAACACCAACTTGACAGAGAAGAAGAATCTGGAACCCCTGCAAGAACGCATTACTGCATCTCCAAAGAAGAACGTGTCCACGCCTAGGAGTCGATCAGGCCCAGTTCATGAGAAAATTCCATTAAACGAAGGACAACCTCCCCTATATATCCAACAGCACCGACCCCTGCCTCCTGGTGAAAACTGATGCCTCACGGCATCCTGAGGCTTTACATAACCAGAAAACAGACATTTTACTTAGAGCAGGAACAGAACTGCTAGACGAAAAACCTCATATGTGCAGATATGAAAGATGGCTTTTAATGAAGCGGCTTCTCTGAATGAATCCGATTAACATAAGAATCTGGGCGTGACGGAAGAGGAGAGGCGGTCCGTGATGTTATTAGGCTCTTTGGCACAGATCACCGCTTTCAAACAGGCGCTTCACATGCTGGCGTGATATCGATTCATCCACCCGATGATCCAGCACACACATAAATGCTAAGTATGCACTGCTATACTTCTGCAAATAATCTCAAGAAATGTCTAACTGGTTCTTGTGATTAAACTGAAATGGCCTCCGTGGAAAATTCATGACACTCTGAAATAAATGAGCAGAGACAGAAACCACAGGAAATTAGATGTCGACTGGCTTGTTTAATGTTACGCCAGACGAATATATGGCAAGTGCTGCTAGCCGGACCAAGGAACTGCAATGCATGTGTGCGTATCGAGAACTTGCCATCGGGTGGGTCAAAAGAAAACATTCAGAAAGAAGAGGCTGCAGCATGGGTGTCACTGCCATTAAGTCTGAGGGGGACGTGTCCCCCGCACAATTCATAAATATTCGTTTGGACCCCCCCTACATTTAACATAAAATATTAGTTCACCCAGTGCTGTTTCTAGTTTTGCAAAAGAATCCATTCCACTTGATCGACATGTGAATACATATATGACATCAAATTAATTAAAAATATCTGGGGGAGGGTCCTCAGACACCCGACCAATGTGTCCCCCTCACATCCAAAATGCTTCTGATGCCCTTGGGCCGCAGGGAAGGCGGTCATCCTCTGCAACGATGAAGATTCAGGTTCTCAGAGCCATGTGTCAGCCCTTGTACCCAAAATATCCAACATGTGTGATGGATGCAGCATAGGTGATCCTGCGAGTGGCAGGATGTACCCAGAAAGGTGAACTGGGAAAAAGCCAGTACACAGGCCAGATATTTTACTGGCCCACTCAATCATTAAATTAAGAAGGGGAAAAAAAAACCCTTTCATACCGCCACGCAAGAAAGAATGCTTTGCAAAAAAAATGGACACGCGCGTGAGGCTGGCGGGGGTCGGTGCCCCTCGGTCAGGCATCGGCAGATCACGCCTGACAGGGGTTAATGCCAGGCTGAGAGGGCGCCCTCTTTGTGGCGGGCAGTTTGGGAGAAAGTGAGGGGCGGGGGGTGGAAGGCCGCATACCTTAGCACCCACACAGCTCTCTCGATAGCTTCTTGGACAACCCGGCCGGGGGCGACGTCCGAAGGCCCCACTGCCACGCCGAGCAGCTGTCGCATGCGGTCCAGTGGCTGTCCATCCGTCACCATGGCGACTGCCAGCTCGCGGATCTTCTCTTCCTCCGACCTGGACAGGTCGTACATATAGCAGTACTTCTGCAGTCGCTCCTGGACATTAAATGGGAGAGAGATATGGTGGGGGGTGGCTCATGTTAATGCCACATGTCCCCCCCACACCTGTTGGCTGTGTGTCTGCCCCCCCCCCGTCAGCCATGTCCTGTAACTGCGGCATCTTGAACTTTGCAGAATAAATATTAGCCGGTGATGAGGGTTGAGGAGGACTGAGACTGTATACCTGAGTGTTTGGTTTGATCCCCTCACATCACATGACTTGAAATCACATGACCTGACATCACATGACCTGACATCTATCTACAATCAGATAAAATACAGGCTTCTGCAGTAAAATACAATCAGGATTAAGACTCACCCTCAAACAAAAACCAGGAACTCTGTCAGTATTTCTCTCACACGGTATGGAATCGTCACACAGTTACCGCAGCATCTGCCTGGATGGGCGAGACACTGATCCGACAAGCTGGATTCCGCTGATCGGTCCCAGAAGCCGACAGAGCCCACGGTGGGGCGGGGGCGGGTTTGGGGGGGGGGGTCGGTGTAGGGCAGCATGCCACTCCTGGTTACCTGGCCGCTGTCCTGCAGTGTCTGCAGAAAGCCATGCTTGAGCGTGTCCAGGTGAGCCAGCGACCGCTGCAGGTGGCTCAAGGCGTCGTCGAAGCTTCCGCCGCCGCCGCCAGCCTCAGCCTCGTCGGCGCCACGCCTCTTCGCCTTCTCACCCAGCTGCCGGACAGCTTTCAGGGCCCGCTTCGTCACTTCCGACCTGCTGTCCATGCTGAGCTGCGTGGTCGTGTGAGGAGACCACAGGACATGGGAAGAAGGAGGCGAGCAGTGGTCAGAAGCAGGCAGGTGATATAGCACCGCGAAAAAAACACACCGGCTGTCGTTTGTCTGAAGTAAGGGAGCGGATGCTGAAGCCACGGCGGAAAGGACTGTTCTGAGGCAGCTGCTTTTAGTTATGAGCTCCAGCAGACAGGGTGGGAAATGTGCTCTCACTGGATGGGTCAGGAACAGTGAGTTTCTGAGCATAAGCACCTACTTTTGTTTCTGAAAAACAATTTTCAGCATTTTTTTGGTTTCCAGCCCATAAAATGGAGAATTGGTGAAAATATGAGGATACAGCTTGACAGAAGATCAGAAAAAATACAAAAAACGCTTTACCGTACATTGATTTTTTTGCCTGGCCAGTCGCTGGCAGAGTATCAACACAACAAACATCGGCACGTATGGAACAGGGGGACGGACGGGAGAACACAGGCAAGGGCGGGGGCAGAGAGAGGAGCACACAGAGCGAAAGTGGGGGCGACAAGAGGCAGAGGCACACAGACAGATGTGGGGGGACAGACAGGAGCACAGAGACAGGAGGTGTGTTGCAGCATTTCAATTATCTTCCTGACAGACACTCTGATCTATATATAGATATATATATATATATATATATAAACAGATATACAAGTATCCCATCCTGCTTCTTATCTCCATCTACACAAGCAGATATTCTGATTCATCTCCTGACTAAGGTCAAGCATCCTTCCCAAGGACGCCACAAGCACCCTCCCCTTACGCCGACTTCCCCATCAGAAATGTTGGGCCTCTGCTGGCACACGGAGCAGCCCCTGTACGTGCCGGAGCGGCTAAGGCGAACACAAAAGGAGACGTATCCTAGCAACGGCGGGTTCCGTGGCGGGCCTCGAAACGGCGTGGGGCTACGCTTGGTGGAGCTACGACACACCGCATCTTCCAGGGTGCCGTGAAGAGGAGAGCGGTGGCGGACGCGTCAGAGAGGTGGGATTTCTGGCGGACGGCCGGGCCGCGGCTCGGTCCGTCACACGTGCTCCGGGGCGACTCACCCGCTCTACCGCCTCCGGAGAGAAGGTCACAGCATCCACGAAGGCCACGGTGTCTGCGGGGAGCAGACGCTCGAAGTACTTGGCGCAGGTGTCGTAGGCATGAAGGAAATCCGAGTTTGTCTGCGGAGGCTTCCTCAGGACCTGCGGGTCCCCGTTCCAAAAGAGCTTACGCAGCCATGTGGCGTGGACCCGGCTGGGGGAGAGAGCGACCCCCTCTCTCAGGGGCATCCTCGCCGTCAGCTTGGAGATGGACAGGACGTTCTGGCTACTCAGCACTGGCTCCAGTGCATCCAGAGGGTCAGAGTCCTCGTCCATCAACTTCCTGTAGTCCAGCCCTGAGAATCCAATCAAATAGGACTGATTTAGTCATCTGATGTGATTGTTCAGGGCCCGCATCAAGCCTTAAAAGAAAACACACACCTCCATACTGTAACTCAGACACTAAAGGGTGAAATCTGCTTCTGCAAACCGCCATTCAAAGCTCACCATGGAGAAATAGATTTATCAGACTTTGAACTCATGACAACGCTAATTTAAATATGTTTCAGTAGCCACTTTCCTGTCTAGAACGCCACCACCCGATCTCCGTCATTCCCCCATTGTGCACTGCATTGCATTAAACATCAGAGAACGAAATTTACCGGCACTAAAATCTCTTAAAGGACAAGTACAAAGACATGAAAAACAAACAAGAAGCCAGCAGACATATGGTATTAAAAAATGGTTTCATATTTCAAAGTTTTCAGGCCCTGTGATCTCAACAGAGAAACACATTTTGTGTCAGGAGGGGAAATTGCCAGGCTGACTCATGGTGAATATGAAAAATGTATCCTAAGTCTCTGAGGTTGTGTCCCTGTCACGACAACATGCTTAGGGCGCAGCTGGGGCACATGGGACATCAAAGGAAAGGCGTGTCGGCAAAAGGTGCCACTGGCGACGGTCTGTCTGAAAAGCTAACGATCCTTATGTTGTAAAGTCCTGCAGTGGAGGAGTCTGTATCATGTGCATATGAGATCATGAGTGCAGCCTACAATCTGTCCTACACAGACCAGTGTGCAGGCCTGACTCAATTATGGACTTTGGCTTTGACCTTGACCACAGTCTATACCTTACTGTTAGCAAGCAAGATCACTCTTTCTTCAATAATGTTAGCATGCCCAGGGGGGGAGGGGGGTGTTTTGGGTGGCTGTAAAAAGTGCTATATAAAAATTAATTGAATATGCAGTGTAGTGTATATGCACCTCTAATGCTGTGGGTTCGATTCCCACCCCCTGCTCTGCATGTATGGAGTTTGCTCA
Organism: Stomatorhinus ivindoensis; assembly: GCA_019775895.2. Classification (NCBI taxonomy): domain Eukaryota; kingdom Metazoa; phylum Chordata; class Actinopteri; order Osteoglossiformes; family Mormyridae; genus Stomatorhinus; species Stomatorhinus ivindoensis. The sequence continues at coordinate 466,856 of JABFEB020000106.1, read as the reverse complement.
TGTCCCATGCGCCTATGTGATTTTCCCCCTGCAGTGGAAAAGCATGTGATTTGGGAGAACTGGCTCCCCTGAATCATCCATACTGTGTGCAGGCGTGTGCCCTGCAATGGCCTGGCATTCCTGGCAGCGTGTGTCCATGCCTAGTGCCGTCCGCTTCCCGGATGAGTGGTTATGAAATGCAGATGAATGGATAAATGTTTTATAGTTTTGTTGGGGCAGGGTGTGACTCAGCAGGTCAGGACACTGTGCCTGTGTGCAGGTGGTGACTGGTTCGAATCCCAGGGTCGGCAGAGCGATCTCACCAGTGCGCCAAACAGACAAACCTCCGTCGGATGAGTCACCAAACAGAGACAGGCACACAAACGGAGAAGCAAATCACAGGCTACACACCTACAGCCACCGCCTTCAGCTTCTTCAACAGCTTGATGTGATCCACTGGTTTGACGGTCGCCCCAGTTGTATGGGGGATGCCACAGGCCTCGAGCAGGCTGTAGTAGTAAAGTATGCGGCCCAGGTCCGTGCCTTCGATGCTGGGGTACACATACTTGGTCATGTGACTGTGGAAAGCTTCCGGATCGTTCTTCAGCACCTCAAAGAGACCCAGTGCTTTGTTCCGATTCTCAATGTCCTTCGTCGACAGACTGGATGACAGGGAGATGAAGTTGAACTAGTTGTCAGTGGAGCCTGTAACTAAGACTACGCAGAAACTGTACAAATTGCGCGGAAGGAGGAGAACAATGCACCCTGTCATTGAGAAGGCGAGGATGAAAGCGTAATCTTTTTGATGCAAACACATGAAAGAATCAAGTGTTTAGGTAGGATTGTACGCATGTTTTAGTCAACAGCCAGATGAGTATTATGAGGGAATTGAAGACCACTGATACCAACAGCAGGAACAGAGGGAGAAAAAAGGGGAATAACCGCACATTGACATTGATATACAGGAGAGATTTACAAGCCTCCTGTAAATCAGAGATATAGATTTTGCTGAGGTCTATGCGCCCTGGATCTATTTACATATTTTACTCCAACTTCATAATTTGGAATTCAACTACATCTGCACCTTTTCCTAATTGAATGCCTTTTCTCTCCCCCCGCAAAGATAAACAGCTCTCCACAACTCAATAAATATTCAAGTGGTCCTTGTCCTTTGAATTTTGATGTGAGAAAATGTTTTATAGAGTTGCGTTATCAATAAATTACAACTAGTACCTTTAAAGCTGCCAAGAAGATTTTCGCCAACTGTCTGCTGGGGGAAAAATGCGCCTTTCAACATACTGGGCAAGAATCCGGATTCTACCAGCAACTTACTAAAAGACCAAATGAACGATAGGTTCCTGTGGCTAAAGAATTTCTACCATAACCAGAAATTCGCAAATCTACTGTTCTTGTACCCTCAGGAAAAAAATGACCAGATTGTGTGTGTGTGTATACATATAATGAATTCATATATTATGAATAGAAAAAAATGACTCTAGAACACAGCCAGATAATCACCCCCATCATGCTGAAAAGTGCATACGTGGTATGATCCAGTTACCCAAGGAAAGAGCCACTTAGCAGGCAGGGGGTGGGGTGTCATTAGATGTGCTCCTGGAGAGGTCATTATCTAGTAAAGAGAGTCCTTAATCTGACACACAACCAGACAGGCACATGACCATCCAGTTCTGTGGGGGTACGATGAGTGTTAAAAAAAAGGCCATACCGATGGGAGGGTGACATGATGGGGAAACCTCAGAAACAGACTCTTATCGCTTCTCGTGTTATTGAAACAAGCGGGGGGAGGCTATCTTAGGAACGTGCAATATGCCATGTGATAAACCCCCATCTTTGTTATGCTTATAACGTGATCGCACCCCAATATCGCTCTCCCGTATTACTGACCTCAGCAGCCAATCGAATCTTTCATTTTAAAGGAAGGCTTTAATCTCTCCTACAAAAACACATTTGCATGTGATGAAATGATAGGGGAAATTTCCAGCCACTTTGTGATTATATTGCTATTTATTATCGAAATATACCAAGCGCTTACATAACACGGCGGAAACAAGCATAATTTGAAAAAAATAAACGATAATAATTCATCTTCTTTGCCACGTTGTTAAATCCCTCTGGTGGAACACGTGCCATCTGATTAACATAGTGATTAAATAAAAGCAGAATTCCAAATTGTGGCACGCAAAGATTTAATTGCGAGTTTATATGGCGAAGGGAAAACAGGAAAATAAACTGATTAAGGTGGAATAGTAAAAAGCAAAAAAAAATAAAAACCCACGAGTAGCGACCGAATTTAAACGTACTATGAAATATACTGAAATCGGATAAGTTCTATTTATACCACTTCCAGAACGAACAGGAATTAGACACAGTGAGCAGGGTGTCCGATTTCTTCATTCTGTGGAGCATTAGCCTTGACACGCTCATCGAGGAGACGGAGTCCAGCGTTCAGACAGCTGTATGTGGGATTCCTTTTTGGCAGACCGGGGACGCTGTATCTGTGTGTGTGGAAGGGGTGCTGAGCTCGGAGATGGCCAGAGGAATGTAACTGGCAGCAGTTAGCAGACTCAGGAAACCGGCTCCTGGTTCAAATCCACTTATTTATACTCATTTATATACTTATTTTAAAACCATTCCTCTTGCTTCACCTGATGGCACGCAAACACATACTTGTAAGTATATAGTAGCGAGTCTTCTGCTGGGATTTGAACCAGCATCTTTTACCTGATCTCTTCACTGCCATGCCACCTGCTGGAAGTAATGTGCCCTTCCTCCAAGTAAGTAACTGGTCTTCATGTTGCGTGACAAGGCTGCCTGTCACCTTAGACTTTAGTCGTGCGACAGCAGACAAGTAAATCCTGTATAAAGACCGGCGGAACAGAGAGAGAGGGATGCAGGGGTGCGACCGTAACTCCCCGCCCAGACACAGAGGGGTTTGCTCCATTGCTGCCTTAATGTAATGACACTTAACAGTGCCCTGCTCCCTGTGAAAATCCCCAAATCCCCAATGAACCACAGTGTACTTAGGACTGGGATTTGGTAGCGGTGCAGGTTGGGGATTCTGTAAACACAATGAGCGTTACTCACCAAAGGCCTGGCAAATAGGCACCTTTGCAACTCTCCTGGCTAATGCAAATGAACATCCTGTTTATCCGAGCGTTCACAAGGTAATAGACCGTGATATTTAACTATTATGATTCTGCTAATTGGCCATCCCATTAAATCAGCTCTCCATCCACCCACCCTTGAGGGATTTACCAGTTCACTTTTAAGTAGCTTTAATGGCTGTTTAATTAATAATCAAACAGTACTTACCCGCTGTCTGTGAAGAGGAACTCCAGATGGGTCATGTAGACATCCCAATGTGGGATGCTGTACCGCTGGGCGAGGGACAGGGATATCCTGTATACATTTTCTTCCAAGGTCCTAAAGCAGAGCAATGTTAAATTTAACAGAAATTTCCTTTCTGATGCCTGACTCCGTTCCCTTGGCCACAGCAACAACCTAACCCAGGACCATAATGGGAAGGTACCCAGACACAATGCTACTGTAGAAGATCCATTGGGGGAGGACAGAGGGCCAGAGACTTACTCGGCCAGGCCCAGGATGGTCTCCTTCTTATACTTGCTGTCGGCAGAGAATCTCTGCACATCCACACCGCGGCCCAGGCCTTGCAGGATCTGCGCTTGGGTGAAGTCGGTCAGCCGCTCATTGTACAGGTGCAGCTGGCCAATGAGCTCCTCCAGTTCCTCGGGCCAGGCCACTACGTCATGGTCGATCACGTGCTTGGTAACCAGTTCGATCAGCATCCTGGGGTCAGCCTGTGAGAGGGCAGGGTGGGCGGGGTCAGCCTGTGAGGGGGCGTGGTCAGCCTGTATGTGGCTGGGGTCAGCTGATGCTGCTTTTATTTAAGGGAACAAACGTGTGGCTCGCAATTCATTCACATTGGTGTCATCTATAGGTGTTTTTGACTCAAGACAGGGTTTCTGCAGGTTTCAACAAGTTAAATTTGTGACTTTTAAAGACCATTTTAAGACCATTATAGCAGTGCCAATCCACATCCATATTGACAAAAAAGTCCCAAAATGACTTGCAAAGTTAATTCACTTATTGACATCAACATGAACCACGCAGTATTGTTTTGGTTGAGGGGAGTGGCCACAATAAGCGACGCACCGCACTTTGACACACTAACTGAGTATGCTGTTATTCTGATCAGGCTACACAGTTTGCAGTTAATGGTTACTGGTTATTGGTTCTGTGTTGGATTTGTTCTGTAGTTTTGTTATAGTATGATCAATACAAAATTTTCCCAACCTCCCTTTAAAGGGAGACTTAATGCGACAAATCAATTATAAGTACTGCCAAAATTGTATTTCACAATTGTATTTCACAATCGTATTTCAAAATCGCAAGACAATTTTAGGCCTAAAATTTAGATTATTGGATTTCAGACTTAAGCCGTTTTTAGGACCCAAGATCGCTACATGGATTCCAGATGCAATATCATGTCTTAGACAATCAATCAGAATAAGGCTGTCCGATGACTACTACATATTATACGTGAAGACCAACCACACCAGGGTCCCCGATCTTGCATCTGTGTGTCGCAGGTGCTGGCAATTTCTGATCTGGTGATGGAAACAGGCCAGATAATTCAAGCAAAGTAAGAAGAACCTGTTCTGGCACCAGCTGACCGAGTGTTGTGGGCCGCGCTGGATTCTCTAGATGAAGTCAAAGCAATAATGGTGCCCCCCCCCCATCGCTCCCTGGGTTGACAAGGCACTCCGTGGAGCTGCTCATTCCCTCCCGAATGCCGATGGAGGCGTTCACAATGATGCCCGCCCGTAAAATGTGCCACGTGAGGCCAACGTCCAGCGTGACACCCAGACCGCCACAAAGAGGGAGGGGCGTTCCTGCTCCACTCATTTCAGATGCAATTTTAGACAGCGGAGATACAAACAATGCAAAACAGCATCGCCAGCAAGCAGCGAATAAATAAGCCGGGGCGTTAAAAGGCAACAGGTGGGCTCTTTGATTGGCCGACGAGAAGGAAAATAAAAGGCCAGGGAAATCTCTACCAATCCTCAGCCTGACTGATAGGCCTTCTCTGGTATTATTGACCGTGCGCGTCAGCACTAGCTAGAGCACCTGACCCCTTCAGCACAATAAACCAAGATAAGCAGACCCTCAGATATCCAGATTAGTAAAACCACAGCGGCTGACCAGAGCACTCAAAGCAGCAGGTTATCCAGCTTGTTAACTGCACTGCTCTATTCAACCATACGTTCACGGTAGCTCTTATAAAATATACTTTTTTCCTCCGGGAATTAAAAGAAAACATATATACACCCTCCCTAATCAAAGGTTTTTAAGGGGAAGGGACACACTAATGTTGATTAATCACAGCAATTTTCCAGTTTTGTTTATATTACTTAATTTAATTTCCTGCCTGGCTGTTTTCTCCATGATTAAGCTTTTAACAGTCGAGGAGAAGCCCGGACGTCTCCTGACCGCCGTGGCGTTAAGCCGTGAGGCCTGGCGATCAATACGCAGCTTAGCGAGACTGGAGTCAGACGAATGGCTAGGTTAAAGCAGTAACTTCTTTACTCTGTGGAAGATCTCGGCACAAATACATCAGGGATACAATTGTGCTAAACAGCCCCCCCCCCCCCAATTAAGGTCGTTCAAGAAGAATTAATATCCTAGTGCCTGTAAGGGAAACACAGGTCCCGTGTGAAAACTCAAATACATAAATGAAAATACAAACTACTGTAAATTAGGCACCACAGTCTGGCATCTGGTTTTATGATTTAGCCTGTAATAATCTCCGGAATTAGCTAAACTCTCTGACACCGCTGGGGGGGGATGATGGCAGCGACGGTGCTCAGACTAACCCACTGTGAACATGCTCTTGATCTCCGTCAATAAAACCACCTCCTCAGCCCACAGCCTGATTGATATAAGGTTCATGGTAGCATCTGCAATTTGCTGACGTGAAGCGGCTGGCGGTGTGAACCCAGCTACAGAGATCTCGTCCAGCCAGTGTCGCCCCCGTCCAACAGCTCCCAAGATGGGGACCCCGGGCGGGATCCATCTCAACCCTGCCCCACAGCTCCTGAGACTGGGGCCCTGGGGTCCGTGTCGCCTCAGCCCCACAGCTCCCGAGATGGGAGCCCTGGGGTCCGTCTCGCCCC
>JABFEB020000106.1:374943-385727 GCA_019775895.2 Stomatorhinus ivindoensis | reverse complement strand
ACACATATTATATACACGTATATACACATATTATATACACGTATATACACATATTATATACACGTATATACACATATATATACATATATATGTATATATAATATTGTTGGGTCCAAATGTCTCCACAGTGTCAAATAAAAAAAATCTGTTACACTGACCTTGTGGGCATATTTTTGGTCCCAATAAGGGGAAACTCAATTTTAGACAAATTTGTGAATGCAATAAAAAAACTAAAAATGTCAAAAGTTAAGGGTAGGGCTGGGTAGGGATTAAGGTTCTCATAGTTAGGATTAGGGTTATGCCCAAAGGAAAAATGAACGGAGAATCTCCACAAAGATATAGACACATAGTGTGTGTGTGCCTTTGTACAACGACTAAGACAACACAAAAACTGAGTGCTTGATTTTTGGACTTTGTGAAAACATCCTGAATGGCCCAAGGCTACACAAAGCAGTCAATTCCACTCTAAGATCAATATGACAGGTAAACAGCACAGGAAAAGGCATTAATACCTGATTTCTATACACTGGTCTTGAAGAACTGCTAGTAGTTTTCCATTACTGTACAACAGAGAAAAAATACAGACATTAACTCAGCATGCTCACAAGTTCAGTATCTGAAATGAAAGTGTAATTCAGAATCAATATACAATTACAAAGAAATGGTTCTAAACCTCAGTACAAAGTACTAAAAAAGACTGCAAAAATAAAAGACTGATTAAACTCTGCCCATTACCTTGCCAGGACCAGCTGCCAGTTAATCTGTTTGCTTGCAAGTCTAATAAGTCCCTGGGGTAGAGAGGAGCTGGATGGCCTGCATAGAGAAACAGGCCAAGTCAGGACAATGTAAAAGTGAATAGACACCTCAGAATATCCATCAAAGCTATGTCCTTGTTGCAGTGAGCTCATGGGAGTTTTACTTACACAAAATGTTCTGAGGGCAGAACGAAAAATGATTGGTTCAGAGAAATAACCAATCAGATTGTAGAGGGGGTGGGTCCAAACAACTAGTGGAGGTAGGGTCAACCAATAAGATGTCTTGGTCCAGCCTGGACTAGTTGCTTGGACCAGCCACCTCCACAATGATTGGCTTCTGCCCTCAGGACATTTTTGTGCAAGTCGAACTCACACAAGCTCCCAGCAACAGTACCTCAAAGAAAGATACTGCATCATGTGAAACACACTCATCTTTCTCTACTTCATGAAATTACCTACCATTTATATTACATAAGCTAACAAATATGCTTAAAACACAACAAAAAGGCGTTATAAAACAGTACTTTATTACCTGCTAAATATCTAAAACTATACATCTCAATACTGACATCAAAAGAATGTTTCTTTTTATAGACAACATATAAACTAAATTTTCTAAACACAAAGCAGTAACAGTCACCACCCAGCAATGTTTAGACTTTGGTTGCACCCTCTTTCATCTCTCTCTCTCTCTCGCTCTCTCTCTCTTAATCAATTTTATTAGCGGGAAACAAACGGACCGTGTTACTTTAAATGAAGACAAGAAGACCGTACAAAGACCCCATTACATTGCGCTTGTAGCGCATACTATAAGCGTCAGGATTCCTAACAGGTCCCTAAATGTTCAGTGGAAATTAAGGCATTACTCACCTGTACCAGAGGTAGTGAAGGAGCAACCTAAATGGCCCTAAACGTTAAACAGACAACGAGTTCATTCAATTTATATAAAAAAGACTAATTTCATAATAGCACACAGAAAAATAAGGCATTAAAAAGTCAAGTTGAACACTGTAAAATGTGAGGAGCATTTAACGTCTGTCAAGTCATTCATATTTTGTTCTTCATATTAGGGCATATTTAATAAAAGAGAGATAAACAATCAGACCGACAGAGGTGGGCATTTTTTTAAGTTTGCCGTTTCAATGGAGGTTGTTAAATCTCAGAAGACGACAATCTAATCTGATTTATCACGTCTTTTTGTGACCGTCCTGTATTTGAAAATGCAAAAAAATATCCTGTTGTGTTACAAAACGGACTGGCTTAACGAATCATCGAGTCAAGGTTAGAATAAGTCTAAAGGTAACACTTAACTTGAGGGGACACAAATAATGTAGTATTAAGCTATTACTTATATATAAATTAACCTCAAAATAAATCTTAGTTACGTTCTGATCTCAAGTTCGTTCACCATTAATGAATCGTGACATCTTTCTTCTCAAGTCATTATTATATCTATTAATTGCGTAAACCTTTATGAACCACTGAATGAACAGGATTACCTTCAAAGGCAAATCTGACAAAGAGCGGATCCCTCTTACCAGTCACTGCCTTTGCAATAACAGACGTGCTGTGCTCCTTGTTTCCTCTAAGCTGCAAAATAAACAGAAGACTGTAACAAGAACCGCGATTACCACTAACACGACTACTACAAAAAAACATCCAGCATCACCTATTATGAATTACGAATGGCATCATATATTTCAGAGTTTAATAAGCGAACGACCGACAGGCAACGGGATAATATCAATAAAGAGGACATACCAGTAATACTTAGCAAAATGTAACAGTTCAGTATCTATGGGTATGCACAATACTCCAAAATTCTGTAAGCAGCAGAAGCAGTAAGGCTTAATTCATACATCCAATTACATCGTAGGTGTTATAAATGGTAGTATCAATAACCGTTTTGAATAAGATTGAATTAGAGCCTATAGCAGGTAAAATGGGCAAGGGGCTGATTCACATTACTGTCAATACCAAAGGGCCAGGTATGGTCATTAGTACTTAATGCTACGTGGCTGTTGCCGCTCAGCTAGCTTAGGGCAGACGCAGTAGCTGCCATGTATATGCAGGCATCAGTACATGACTGACACTATTTAACAATCAGCCAAAATCCAATTAACTGCAGAACTGCAACAAACCTGAGTATCGGTCTCTGGTGGCCATTCCGTATTTATTAGTAAATCATACAAAATGTTCTCCTCTTCACTTTCTAAAATGCTGTCGGCAGCCATGTTTTCGTCCTACGCGAAAGGCTGCAACACCGATCTACGGTGTCCCAGAAGGCGCAAGACCTTCGTATTATCAATTCGCAAGTTCTCCCAAGAAGACCCGCGAGTTCATTAAACATACAACACGTTTCCACTGTACCATAAAACAACACACTTAAGAAATCATCGATGCAGATTTTAATGAAATTTAAATGTTTAGGAGTGCAAGCTGCTTGAACCAATGAAGTCGGACAGAGGATCCATAAGGAAAAGGCACTGGCTTCCTCCGGTCATTATAAAGTGCTGCACTCTGTCAAGCTCGCTGGCATTGAGTCTGTTTGCTTAGCGTTTCTGATCATGGCAGTGTTCGGGGGTAAGATGTTTAGAATTCAACCTTTAAATGAGCCACATTTAACAACTGTTGTTTAGAATTATTATTCCTGATATATTTAAGCTACATGTTTTTGTTAACGAAAACTTGTTCTGCCTCTATCCAGAAATGGGCGTAATGCCCGAGATTGCGCAGGCTGTGGAGGAGATGGACTGGCTGTAAGTATGCGTTTACTCACGGAAGGTGGCTACTGAGTCACTTTGCATTTGATTAAATGTCAGAGAAGATAAATCCCGATCACCATGTAAAACCATACGTGCTGGATCACAAAAGTTTTTACCAGGCATGTTCATATAGATCGGCATGGTTAAACCGATATAGACCGCAAGGGATATGTAGTATCGCCATATAGATAAGCATTATTCCTTGCAGTAAAGAAAATATGGAAGTTAATCCATACATGTTAAGTTAAAGTAACCATAAGTCACCAGAGTCATTAATTAGATTAGATGGTACTTTATTAATCCCTCGGGAAGGTTCCTCCGGGAAATTAAGTAATTGGCTTACTGTCTACAGGCTTCCCACAGATATTCAGGCAGAGTCCATACCACTCATCTTGGGGGGTGGAGATGTGCTCATGGTGAGTTTTTACAAAGATCCTGTTTTTATGAAGACCCTGGGTAATTATCCTGTTGTTGGATGAAACTGGCTCCAATTAAGCGTGGTCCACAGGTTATGGCATGGAGTTGCAAAATGGAGTGATACCCTTCCTTCTTCAAGATCCCTTTTACCTTGTGCAGATCTCCCACTTTACCATCACCAATGCAGCCCCAGACCATCATATTGCCTCCGCCATGCTTGACAATGTCGTCAAGCACTCCTCCAGCGTCTTTTCAATTGCTTTGCTTCTCACAAAATTTCTTTATGATTCAATCAAACACCACAATATGAAATGGCTGAGTTTCCATTTGAGAGAGGTTTGGGAACCAAAGATATCAGTAACTTTTTAGACGACAGAAGAAATTCTTGTTTATTTTTTAATGTGTTTAACTTTAAATTGTGCATTTTTTTGTACATTTGCTTTGACTGTATATAGTCAAATACACATGCATTCATCCCTGACTTCCTGATTTGTTTGTGTTCTTAGGCTGCAGAGACCGGTAGTGGGAAAACAGGAGTAAGTACAAATGATTCATTCTAAATATTTTCACTACCATGAAATAATTATAAACTGTTTAAGCGCCATAGTACCACCATTGTACCTACGGACATTTAGTTGTATGCATTACATATTACATGAGCGTAATTGTTTGTAGATGCGTATGTCTAGCTGAATTTCTTTGGCAAACCTCATTATATTCGCATCCACTTTTAGCATTTAGTGACCTAGACGTCACTGAGGTTTAATAACGGCCTCTGCTTCTCCCAGTGTGCCTCACCTTCAGTACTTCACTTTATTCTTAAAGGCCTTCAGCATTCCTGTGATACAGATTGTGTACGAGACCCTGAAGGACCAGCAGGAGGGCAAGAAGGGAAAAGCGACTGTAAAGACCGGAGGCTCTGGTATGTGTTGCTGTAACGCATGTCTGTGCCACCTCAGGATGGTATGAAGATCTTCTGTCATTTTGAGTGAAAACATACCTCTGCCATTTCCAGTGCTGACCAAGTGGCAGATGAACCCTTATGACAGAAGCCCAGCTTTTGGTAAGTACTTTAGCTAAAAGAAAAATCACGTCAGGAACATTATAATCTCTAAAATAAGCTTCCCATTACTACGTTGTTTCAAATTAGACTTTAGAGTGTGACCTTCTGGATAAGAACAGGAATGTCAAGGGACAAAAATATTCCTTATTACTTTAACCTGCTGAATGACCTTCGGAACATTAATTAACTACTTAAATTAACTTCAGTGCTTGAGTACTTAATTTGACCACCTGTTCCCTAGTTAACCCGCTGCTGCACCAGCATGCTGCAAATTCACACGCCGGTGGCCGTTTCTCCCAAGTGCCGATTAAAAAAAATCCCAGATGTCTTTTCTAAGCCTCTGTGCTCGACTTGCCTCGTAGCGATCAGCTCAGACGGCTTGTGCTGCCAGAGCCGGGAGGTGAAGGAGTGGCATGGCTGCCGTACCACCAGGGCAGTCACCAAAGGTATGGGAAGCGGTACCTCGAAATGTCTATTGCAGTGTTTCACGGTCCGGTTCTGGGGAACCTACAGACGGTACGCGCTTTTGGCAGAAACGTGGACTGTCGGGCAGGGAGCTGGGAGGGAGCAAAACCGTGGGCCATCTGCGGGTCCCAGAGGACCGGGTTGGTAAACACTGGTCTACTGCATGGGCCTTTTGCTGTATTCTGCCCAGCAGGGGGAGCTCTTGCATTTTTACTGAATGGTGTCTGTATATAGTAGAGCTGTTCGATCACAGTCCTCAGAGTCTGAGCACTGCTGGTTTTCCAGCCTTCCTTTACCCGTGAGCCAGGTGTGAAGCCTCCGACCAATCAGAATTAGCAATTATTTAACTAACTGCCTGGGAAAACTGAAAACAAGGCCTGGATTTGGAATCGAGGTCCAGATTTGAAGAGCCCTGGCATATAGCATCTCAAGGAAAGAACTGAAGTGTATGTTAAGAACTGTCTTTACCAGGACTTGTTACTTGTGGTAAATTACCTTTCTTATAGGAACAGAATTAGTCCTTTGTTGGAATTTGAGGCTCCATTCCCAGTTTTGGTTTCTCTGAATGCAGCAGGAAAATCAGCACAACATTTGACTAAAAGCGTCCCTCGTCCCAACAGGGAAGTACTACTATGAAGTCTCCTGTCATGATCAAGGTCTCTGTCGAGTGGGCTGGTCCACTGGACCGGCTTCTCTGGATTTGGGTGAGCTTCTGTAAAGGTCGCTGCACTTTTTTTCCCTGTTTGAGGGATGCGTCCCCATGTTGATCTGTAAACTCTGATGCCCATTTTGATCACTATTGGCATCTTCACCACCAGGCACTGACCGGAGCGGATTTGGATTTGGAGGGACTGGGAAGAAATCCCATAACAAACAGTTTGACAGCTATGGAGAGGTAGGCGTTCACTTCACTTGTCAATGTCTCAGAATGATTTTTCACTGAAACTCGAATCGTTATCGGTGAGGCTTTTTGTTTCCTGCAGGAATTCACTATGCACGATGTCATAGGTTGCTACTTGGACCTCGACAACGCACATGTTTCATTTTCCAAAAACGGTATGTGAAGCTTGTTAGTTTGCGTTTTACGGATGAATTCCACTTTCCTGAGAATCTTTTGCTAGCTTGACGGCATTGTGATGCTTTTTGCCTAACAGGGAAGGATTTGGGTCTGGCCTTTGAGATCCCACAGAACCTGAAGAATCAGCCGTTCTTTGCAGCCTGTGTACTAAAGGTAAACATGTCCTTTGATATGCCTTTATTTTCCATCCCCTGACGCTATTTTCATTATATTAATGTTAAAGCTTTAGGAGTTTAATATTGCTTACTGCCCCCCCTGTAACAGAATGCCGAACTTCAGTTTAACTTTGGTGGGGAGAGCTTCAAAAATGCCCCGAAGCAAGGTTTCAACGCACTTGACAAGGCACCTGAGGGACATGTTACGAAGTCTACCAAGACCGGTAGGCCGTTATTCAGTCTTTGTTTTTGCTGCTGTCGCCTACATCTACGTTTGCCTATCAATGTGTGCGTTTTCTCGTAGGTACTGCGCAGGTGAGTCAGGTGAAAGACATGAGCAACGCCCCCAAGGCTCTGATCATCGAGCCTTCCAAAGAGCTGGCCGAACAAACCCTTAACAACGTAAATCAGTTCAAGAAGTATGTCAACAGCCCTAAAGTGAGGTGAGTGACTCGGCAATAGTGAGGCAGCGCTATGGCAACGTGCTCATGGATGCCGGGAGTAACACTGGCCGTCTTTCCAGGGAACTCTTGGTCATTGGAGGCGTGGCTGCAAAAGAGCAGCTCTCCGTTCTAGAACAAGGGGTTGGTATAGTTCGTCGGCTATCCTTGCCACTGTGGCACTTCTAGAAGCTTCCTTCTTTGTGAGATTTTACTCTGGAGGAATTGCAGTGTCCCTCAGCGCGAGTGCAAAGTCAACTTGTGCTCTTCTAACTGTGGGCACCCGTTCTTCACCCGTCCATTGTGTCAGGTCGACATCGTCGTCGGGACACCCGGCCGACTGGACGACTTGATCTCCACTGGAAAGCTGAACCTGTCCCAAGTCCGGTTCCTGGTGCTGGACGAATGCGTGCGTATGGACTCTCGCGTCGTACGGATTCCGGCACCGCTTGGGGGTCCGCCCTCCTTCCTTAGGCTTTTATTTCCCTTCCCGTCCTCAGGACGGACTGCTCAGCGCTGGATACCTGGACTTTATTATGAGGATCTACAATCAGATCCCACAGGTCACGTCTGATGGGAAGAGATTGCAGGTAGAAACTTCAGTTTGCCTCCTGTCCTTTTCGTTTCTCCTTTATCGTTGTATATTGGGATGGATGTGGGGCTCTCGCATGTCTGGATGTTGTCAGTCCAGCAGAGGTGCTGGGGTACCTGTTTGAGGGAGGGAAGAGGGAAGCCTGAATATCAGAAAGGCACTGATGGGGTTTGCCCCCCCTCCCAGGTGATCGTTTGCTCGGCCACCCTGCACTCATTTGACGTGAAGAAGCTCTCCGAGAAGATCATGCACTTCCCCACCTGGGTGGACCTGAAGGGGGAGGACTCCGTCCCCGAGACCGTGCACCACGTGGTGGTCCTCGTCAACCCCAAGACGGACCGCACCTGGGAGAAGCTGGGGCAGAACCACATCCAGGTAGGCACGCTTACCCACTGGCGTGGTCTCCTCCGCTGGCTGGGAGGACTGGAGAGGGAGAGAGGGAGAGAGGGAGAGGGAGAGAGGGAGCCGATGGACACTTAGTGATGGGAAGTCTGCGTTTGGATTGATGTGGAAAAATTTGCGTACAGTTTAAGCACCGTATTTATATTGCATATTGGAGATATTACAGATTTTTACAGTTTTAGGGGGAGCGTGCATTCTTACTCATTTTTTATTTATTTGTTTTTATTTTTATAAACTAATATCTGCACATTTTGTCCCTTGCAGACAGACGAAGTGCACGCCAAGGATAACACGCGGCCTGGCGCGCACACGCCAGGTTAGTGACGGGTGGGGGTGTGCCTTGCGGTAGGGTGACCTCCCCACGGTGAGACCCGGCCATGAGACTTAACGCCTCGCTCCGCAGAAATGTGGTCTGAAGCCATCAAGGTCCTGAAAGGTGAATACACCGTCAAGGCCATCAAGGAGCACAAGATGGACCAAGCCATCATTTTCTGCCGCACCAAGATCGACTGTGACAACATGGAGCAGTACTTAATCAAACATGGGGGAGGTAAGTGGAGGGGCTTGTTGTGACCGTGCGGCTGCAGCGTTTGGGATTACATAACACTTACAGTGATGCGTCTCTTTGCAGGACCGGACAAGAAGGGGCACCAGTTCTCCTGTGTTTGTTTACACGGCGACAGGAAACCCACCGAAAGGAAGAACAACCTGGAGCGCTTTAAGGTGCCTTCCCCATCCCGCTTGTGTCCCGTGAAGACCTCCCGCACCCCCTGTATGACGATGCGCGTTGACGTACTTGTGTTTACGCGCTTTCAGAGGCGTGAGGTGAAGTTCCTCATCTGTACGGACGTGGCGGCCAGGGGGATCGATGTGCGCGGCGTGCCTTACGGTAACCTGGAGGGCCTCTGCACCAGCTCGCTCCTACCGTCCTTCACTCGTGTTTAAAGATCCTGGAAGCTCTTTGATGAAGCGCTGTAATTTGCCAGCCTGCTAACTGCATCGTCCGAGTCAGTTTTTCCAAGTTTGCTATTAATGAGTGAAATGTAACGGTATACAGCCTCATTTAAAACAATTAAGATTCATTTTCTAGGACAGTGTTTCTTAACCCAGCGCTCGGACATCACCAGAAACTCCACATTTTTGCTCCCTTCCAGCTCCCAACATACTTGGTATTTGTTGTTTCTGATCCCTTGATTCGTTGGTATGCTGGAAGCTGGGAGGGAGCAAAAATGTGCCTATTCTGGTGATCTCCGAGCACTGGGTTAAGAAACGCTGCCTTAACACGTCTGCTGAAAAGAAAGTGGATGCACTCGACTCACTCACTCTGTTTCAGTCATCAACGTGACCCTGCCAGACGAGAAGCAGAACTACGTTCATCGCATCGGCCGTGTCGGGCGGGCTGAACGGTAGTCCTCCATCGCTGTGACTTCTGCGTCGGTGGCGGTTGGCCTCTATAACCAAAGATGGATGCTTTAAAGCTTTTCTTGTGTTTTGTTTTCTTTAGGATGGGTCTGGCCATTTCTTTCGTAGCCACAGAGAAAGAAAAGGTAGGAAAAAATAATGTCCAAATAATAAAATATAAAACAACTCTTTAATGACACTGGCGAGTGTTACAGGCATGTCATGTGACCCCCGGTTCTACAGTGATAATGTGAGCATATTGGCATCGGCGAGGCTGTTACCATTGGTTTGCTTTGCGACAGCGTTTTGACCTTGCTTGGCACTCAGACAGATGAAATAATGAAAGTATAACTTCATATTAAAATAAATAAGGAAAAGTGGTGAGGAAGTTCTGGGCGAAAAGGGAAAATGTTTTTAGAAATTACATGCAGGTTAAGATGATGAGACCTTGGATGTACAGTATTCAGAGGTACTGGTAATTGCATGTAAATATTTTCACAATGTCAGGATTAATATTGGGGTGGGAGGTCACTAAATGCAGTGAAGGCTGAGAATGTGGAATTTGAGACGTACATCTGAGGAGATGACTCCTTTGCACTTGATGCCTGACATGAAATATGTGTAAAATTCAGAGGCCTGGGGTAAGGAGGTCATGTGTGTAAATTGAGCTGATTCTCCTCGTGGGTTCAGCGGCAGCAACGGCTGTTGCAGCAGACGCCTGGACGAGAACACACACCCTTAGGTTATCCATGTCGCATGCCTATGTTTCACAACATGAAACAGCAAGTCGAACGTACACTGGACATGTTAGCGGAAACTAGCGCTTCAGTCACTTCCTCAAGAACTCCCAGACAGTCCACATATCTGCTCCCTCCCTGTTCCCAACATGCCTCTAGCAGCTATTTTCTGTTCTTGATTGCTGGATGGTGTGGTTCATACGTTGTGATTGCTAGGAGGGAGCAAAAATATGGACTGCATGGATATTTTAGCTGGTTTAATGAATTGTCTACCTATATAATGAACACGGTGAACTGTGTGGCTGGCGTGTAAATGGAGGAACGTCCGTGATGCTTTATATCCGAGTCCTTCCATGCCTAAGATCTGATGAAATCCAAACCGTGTGTGCAGGTGTGGTACCACGTGTGTCAAAACAGAGGCCGAGGGTGTTATAACACGCGCCTGAAGGAGAATGGCGGCTGTACCATCTGGTACAATGAGAAGGAGGTGAGAGAGTTGAAAGGAAGCCAGTCT
>JABFEB020000106.1:319129-330740 GCA_019775895.2 Stomatorhinus ivindoensis | reverse complement strand
TAAAGTTCTTCAGAATACTTATGCATTGTCCATGACATTATTGTCATTATTAGTAAGGCAAGTATTCCTTACAGCCCATTTCAGTTAAAAACACTGTACTGTAATCATGTCTCACTTTGCATGTTCCTTGTATGTAAAACCAAGATATTATAAGCAGGAAATCATGAGTGAATTAAGCAACGCTCACAGTATGTTCTACCTCATCAATCCCATTTAGGTTCCTCACAGAATTTAACGATTTCTCTAAGTCTCTTCATATTAATGTTAGCTCTGAATACTTCAAAATACTTCAAAATACTACAAAAGCTTCTTACAAGCATCACTCAGAATGTACTGGCAAAGTAAGGGTCTCTGTTGCTGGGATACTAATGTGACACAAAAACACGAAACGCTTGATATCCAGCAGGAAAAGCTTGATATGCAGCAGGTTCATAGAGAATGAACATGCAAAAGCCAGAAAAACTGTAACTTGTAATATATTCTTACCAGCTAGGGGATTGTCTGCACTCTGCTAATACCCCTACCTTTCACAAAATCTTGTGATTCTTTTCAGTTCATAATGGGTTTGGCTGTAGCTTTAATCCAAGGACAGCTAAATAGCTGTATAAATTAATACAGCTTTACAGTGGTGAGTTTTGTATTTTAGAGTCTGGTAAGGGTATGGGCAACATGGTAACTCATGGCAGCTCCCTGCCTATAGGTTGAATCCCGCCTCAGGCACTGGAGGCATGCAGCTTGCATGTTCTCTCCATGTTTCTTTCAAATTCCCTCCAAAGATCAAGAAAAACATACAATCAGGCAAATTTGGCGTCTCTGAATTGCCAACAGTGCATGTGCGCCTGTCATGAGCCTGTACAATAAGATTAGGTGACCCCCCCCTCCCCCAACCCTGTCAAAACAGCACCTAATGACATAGTCACATTTCTAAACATACCAAGCATGTTCCCTGAATGTAAAAATTACAGCGGCAAAACTATAACTATAACTAGCATGATACAATGATCTTTCTTTGAAAGACTGGCAGCCTTTGAAATACTAAATGTCTTTCAATTCTCACGACAGCAGGTATGAGAAGGAAAGTCATCTCTGACGTCTTAAACTTTCGACTTGGAGAAAATAAGGGAGCATAGCCGAGGATTATGTTAAAAGAAAGGTGTACGTTCATCTGTTATTCCTGTCCCCTGGTTGACCACACCCTCTAGAGTTTGGGTATTAAACTGTATTCTACTAAGCAACATCAAGGAATATCTTTAACCTACAGTTTTAGTGATGGAATAAAGACAAGCTGTAGTCTCAAACTCAGGACAGTCCAAAGTAACTCAGAGTTAAAATAAGAATCATAAGTCCTTCTCTATATCATCAACATCAACAAAGACTGCACACAGTGGGCATCTGGATAAACTGCATACGAAAGAAAGACCTCTGATTAGCATAAGCTCAAACAGCTACCCTAAGTGAAACCAGCTGCTTCTCAACGTCTGCAAAGAAGCCAGTTATTTAATATATACAATTTGCTGAGCTCAACCAGAGGACTACAATATATACATACCCCCTTTTACAATGCAAATGCTAGTTCCACATTTAAATGGCTGACGCACAGGTATTACAGGAAATATGTGAACACTAAATATTATGTGCTCTGTTTTTGAGATTTTGAGACTAAGATGGGGTTGTGATTGAACGGAAATCTTCATTTGGCATCTTACATGGGTGTTGAACCAGAATCTTGATTTGGCCATGTAGCTGGGCTGGATGGAAATTGTAATTTAAATTCTTATGAGAATGCTGAACCGGGGCTGTGAACTGGCCATGGTTTGGGTTTAATTTGATATTGATACAGTGTGTAACTGTGCAGCATGATCAATTAACCTCCAAAAAAATGCCAGAAAAAAATGTTCATTTGTCATAACTTGGGCAGCATGAAATAGGAGACAATGGTCTTGTTATATGTTTCTCTCTTAACATAACTGCATGGGAAGTGAGCAATACTGAGGAATCTATACCAATAGTCTTTCTCACTTTGAATTTTTTCTAGAAAAATTGCCATTTGGTGCATATATATATGGTTTGCAAACACTGATTTGTGAGAAAGAGCAAACTAACAGGTAACAGTTTACTGGCTGCAGAGGTGGAAAATTCAGGTGCAGAAAGTACAAATCCAGACCAAGGTTTTGTTTCAACCAAACAGTTGTGCTCTTTGTGACTGTGACTCTTTATGGACAACTGGTTGGTTGGAACAAAATCTTGGTTTGGAGCTGGACTTTCTGGATCTGGCTTCTCCACCTCTGCATAGCTGAGACAGTAGCATTGTAGCTTCCTGGCTCAGCAGTTACAGGTTCAAGTTCAGCCCCATGTGAGTTGTATATATGATACTCTGGTTACTGATGAAAATGGGTGAATTTATAAGGAATTGTTATTGATTTCAAATGAATTCCTTATTTAATTTGATCAATTTTTGCTTTTTAATGATAAATCGAGGCTTTTTATCTTCTATGACTGGATAATAGTCATTCAGTAACTTCCATCTGTAATTTATATCTTTCAGCTGGATGATTAAAAATCAAGAACCAGGTTTACTGTGCATGTCATAATGGTTTGAAAACATTTGTGGGTGGGGGGTAATGGGTAGCTGACAAGGCGCAAACACTTGAATGTCAGTAATTTAACTGGTATTTATTGCACAATCGATGTGTAACACAGAAATACTGAAAGCATTTCAGTGCTAGCCTGGAAAGTAAATCTGATCTTTTTCCTGTGTAATTAGATTGTTAAAATGGGTGTGAGATACCTTCAGTAGTAATGTGCCACAATCACCAAATATCTGTCTCAGCGTTTAACCAGAACTACATTCCTCTGAAAGGTAACAGTCGCTCTAGGCAGATTTGGTGCAGTTGAACTGGCTTTCACGACCAGTCCTTTCCTGGCCATCATTCGGTTTATGGGTCTGATCATCATTGTAACTGGTCAGTGTTAGATGTTTCCTGCTACACCTGATTGACCACATAATCGAACCAAAGTTTTGAGTAGTGGGTCACATAAAAGCACCTTATTATCATTGTTAATGCTTAAATACAAACATGAGGTTTTTCAGTGTTCTCAGCAAGGCTCAAGTATGGTGTACGATGTCATTCAAGCTAATTGAATTTAAAAACATTTATTCATTAACCCAAGCATAGCTATTCAAAGTCGTCTGTCAGGCCAATATTATAAGGAGTAACTGAGGAATGCCACAAAATGTCAAGCTTGAATATGGACCAAGAATATTTTTACACCTACAAATAAGTAGCTGCATGGTGTATAAAGATATCTTTGTTTAATTTTAGTAACTGAATTGTAATTGAATTTAGTAATTGAATTTAGTAATTGAAAAGGCTGTGCAGTTCCATGCATGGAGCTACAGTGCAGCATATGCAGAGTGTCCAGGATTTAAAACATAGAAGTAAAATGAAGCTTAATTTGCACCAGAGCACTGGAATGCAGATACGCTGCCTTGCTTTTCTTTACTGACATACACACTGCTGAGAAAGATGTTTGGGGTTTGAGGTTGTGGTCTTGGCAACCCTGGGATATTATGGGAGGTTTAGAGCCACACTGACTATAGTACAAAGGGTGGGTCTCAAACCAGTGACACTTTGATCACAGACACAGGGGTTTAAGCCCCTGAGCCACACGCCACCACTGGACACGAGCAAAGCCCTGACCGTTACTCGAACCCAGACCGCGGCAGCAAGCACGCCGAATCCTACCCATCGGGCCCCCGGGGAGTCACGGCACCAGCTGCACCTTCTACCACAGACAGAAATACAATAATCAGTTTATTCTCAGCCCCCCTGCCATCTTGAAAACTGATACCCGCCACAGTCTTATGTAGCAGTACATCGTCACACGTTTACAGCAATGCCGTATTGCAAAGAATATACGGACACAGAAAAAATTAAGAGGCCACAACACATTTTTTCGTCTCACTCTATTTATGGGTGTGCATCTATGGATAATATACGTTTTTCGTGTTTTGCAAACTGCACCCTGGTTTTTCTGTTTCTCATTAATGAAGGGCTTCTTCCTTCTTCCTTGTTTTATGGGTCTTCAGTCCTGCTTCCAGGAGCCTGATACCCACTGTCCTAGCAGTGCACTTCACACCTGCTCTTAATGTTTCCCATTCCTTTTGAAGGTCACTTGATGTTATCCTACAATTCATGAGGAGCTGTCAGGTAATTTAACGGTCATCTCTGGAATTAGACTGCCACTTCCACCCTCTACCTGGCTGGTTTCTGGTCGTTCCCAGGGTCTCCTGCTTCACTTTGTTCTTATGTATTGTTGTCTTAGAAATTTTGAACCTGGAAGCAACCTGCTCCTCAGTGTAACCTTCTATCAGCAGGACCACGATTAATCCAAGATTTAACAATGCAGATTTGTTTAAAAATATAGAGTGGTCTCTTCATATTTTCCATGGCTGGATGTTTATGAAAGAAGTAATTGAAATACAATACTTTTAAAATACCCAGGAAATCACTATGGTCTTTATTAAATTTCTCTTTTCTCTCCATTTATTTTGGCTTGTTTTTTGTGCCGCTGTGGGAGGAGAAGCCACTTATTACAATTTGAATTTGAAACTGTATCAACACTAGAGGGCGGCGGTCCCTCTTACCCCACTCCACCCCACCTACCCCTTAATTTAACAGGAACCGTTAACAGAATATAGGTTGAACACCTTTTTCCTCAGGGAAAGTGACAACGGTGATGCTTGTAGCATGAACAAGCACAAAGGATAATGAATCGGAAATGACACAGTAATAAATCATGATTTTACCCGAACATTCCCAAACTGTTATTCAATATTACCAACCTTACACCAATAAATTCACAAAAAGTGAAGTCATGTTATAGTAATGTGTACCTGTCCTAAAATTCCAGAATGCATATTATAGTACATCATGATTGATGTGCTATATATATATCCCTTCAGAACACATTGTAAATTTATGATCTTATGTCAGTAAATGTCCCACATACATGTAAATGGCAGACAGTAGATAAGCGTAAATGCAAGTCTGTGGCAAACTGATCAGCGCTTAAAATGTATGTAATGATGATACGCAGGGAAGGGCACCAGGATTGTCAGTAATGCTTGTTTGGTGCTCTACGTAGATGAAGCCAATTTAGATTCTGCGGTAATATAAAGAACACGTGAGATGGACAAAATAGCCGAAATACCACGTTAAAATGTTGCTTAAACCACAGTTACAAAGCCAGGCGTGTTCAGTTAAATGCCAGTTAGCAGCATTTCAGAATAAAGGCAGAATCACCACTTTGATTTAAATATTCAAAGCAACATGATGCGACTTACCTACAGAGTTCCAGAGAGTTGGCGTCTGCGGAATCCAAGTGCATCGGTCACAGAAACTGCAGTATTATTCAATGTGTCAAGCAGAATTGTCACCAAAAAGGCCTGTCTGCATATGCCAGGCACAGATAAAGTGACGAAGGGAAATGAGGGTCGAATGTCAAGTCACGCAGACAGGAACAGACACTTAACAGGACAGATAATAGTTCATTACCTCAGATCTGAATCAGCACTTCTGTGACTCAGTTTCAACAAATGTTGTGTTTTACAAAGCAGGAATTTAAGGCAGGGCTGCAGTTTGGAAAAGGTTATGTGCAAAGTCGTATGGCCAGGTGTACAAAACCTGGACCCCAGATTAATATAAAAAATATACGGTTCGATAGGTCTTTGCTCACAAGTGTCCCTACATTCAGATGGGTATATGTTTGGCCAAAGCATACTTTCAACCAGTATCTATTGGTACATGTAGCAATTTTGTGGGACTCGTTATGTGGGATGATTGTCATGCATGATCGTATAATGGCCAAGGAATATGAAGCCACTTTCCAGGACTGTGTTGAGCCTATGCTGAAAATGGTGTTCCCTAATTTCCCCTTATTCCACAATGGTAATGCCCCCCCCCCCCCAACACACATACACACTAGTTAATAAAATCATCATGCGCATCATAATGAAGTGAAATCCCTTCCATTGCCTCCACAATCCATATCCAAACACCACTGAATCCACCATCCTCAAATAACTGGAGGTATTTTCTCTTCAAGAACTGTTCACCAACCTACAACACTCAGTTCAAAATATGCATGAGAGCGTTCCAAGCAAGGCTGTTTTGACGGCTGTTTTGTTTGTTTGTATACATTGTTTGGTGTTTCGATTATTTTGTAAAACGCATTTATATCTCATGAATCATTGGCGAAACTAAGTAACTGGCGAGCCACAATTTGAAAACGCAATTTTGGCATTTGTCCACAAGAGGGTGCAATGCACAAAAATCTCGGAGGGTGTGAACCTGGTTATGTTCACAAAATAGTGAGCCTAGGATTAACATGATTTGTGCACGGCTTGCATAGCGTTTGAGAAACTCGCATATTTTTAAACTATTTTTGCCTGCAAAATGTACACGTGGTCCTGCATTGGAAAGCATTGATTCCAACTTATACACATTAGTGAGAAAGATTAGATTAAAAGATTAGAAAAAAATAACCTGTCTCTAAGATTGTGTGTACTGTGTCATTTATAACAGCTGTGTTACAGTTGATTCAAAAGACAGTAAAATATCCCGTTTGTCATTCTTTCCCTCCATTTTCGGTTTAAAAATCACTATGCCGGCACTATGCTGGATGGGGCGCCGGCCACGCCCCCTGTGGGAGGAGCCTTTTCCCGGGCGTGCTCGCGCATTACTGAATAAGATTGAACTGCACTACATTCCCTGGACAGAGTGCTGTCTGCAGCCAGGTCTGCTCGCTGGGTACTTAGTCCAGGAAAATATTCAGGTGTATTGTAAATATCCACCGATATTGTTTCAGACTGATTTCAACAGACATTACGAGGTAAGCCTTCATTAACGCTTACGTATAAATGGCATTCAAAAAAAATACTATTATTATTATGGTTTAAGTGCCTCATTAGGAAATTGGCAAGGACATTTACTATAACAAAAAACGCAACTAGCGCTGAGTGTTACTGGATGACTTGACTTGATGTTTAATGAATGCTTTCTGTGCTAGCTGGACAGTTTGAGTGGCATTTCAGACAGCTACATGGATTTTAAAGACGCTGCATTTCCCAGCACTAAGACTTCATTCTTTGTTAGTGTAGCAATTGTCACAGTGCTGAAGCAAATTTTGTTTTGTTGTTGGCGAATGCATGTTGTATAGTATGCAAGCTAAGCGTGCTGTCTCTCACTGTTCAGGGTTTCTTTCAAGGGAAGATAATGCCGACGGCTGTAAATAAAAATTCCGACTTGGAGTTTGACTCCTTACAACCTTGCTTCTATCCGGATGAAGATGATTTCTATTTAAGTGGCCCCGACTCTGCTCCACCTGGAGAGGACATCTGGAAAAAATTTGAGTTGTTGCCCACGCCTCCTCTCTCCCCGAGCAGAGCCGGCATCCCTGGGGATGCGGCTTCTGTATCTAGCGACTCGGCTCCGCCGGGGTTCGGATTAGCAAACCCTTTGGAGTGGGCGTCGGAGCTCCTTCTGCTTCCCGAAGATGATATTTGGGGGGCGTCGGACGGAGACTTGTTTGGGAGCGCTTTGGAAAGTAACCTGAACTCTATAATTATCCAAGACTGCATGTGGAGTGGATTTTCGGCTCGGGAGAACCTCGAACGAGCGGTGAGCGAGAAGCTGGGGAAAGCCATTTCCACGGCCGCCTGCTGCGGCCAGAGGATCGGCAGGGACGATAAGGCTGCGGAGCTGGGCGCTCCCGTTCCGGAGTGCGTGGATCCCGGCGTGGTTTTCCCCTTCCCAGTTAACAAAAGTAACAGCAGTAGCAGCAGCAATAGTAAAAGTGCTCCCGGGGCAGCACCTTCGGCGGCTGCCAAACGCAATGCTGATGACACCCCAAGCGACTCCGGTAAGATAACTAAGGATACTTCCGACATGTTTGCATGTGCGATGTCGATAAGGGATTATCTTATTGTCAGGTACGCGTCCAATCTTAACAAAGTGGACGAACTTTATGAAACGAGCATTAGGCACGAGTAAGAGGATTCCCCACTGCACGATTTTTTGCAATTATTTGCAGTTTTTTCAATAATAGAATAGGCAAATAGCCTTATTCTAACAACAGCAAAAAGTAATATTCATTAGACTTATTAAGGAGTTTCCGTGGTTATTACTGACTATTGTTATCACTGATCACATGCACGTACTTGCTCACTGCATCGTTAGTTTTAATCGATCACGTGTAAAAAAAAAACTACATAAGGCGTGGGAACCGATGTGATACCGCGCGTGTCATTCGCGCGCGCTTCATCCAGCAGATGGCAGTAATAATTAATGTTTTCTGGGTTTGACGTATTAAATATGAACTTAATCCCGATTCGGGTTGCATGTCAGACACCCATCACTCACCTGCGTGAATTTGGAGGAGCTGCTTGGATAAGAGATGAATGCTTTATACTGCGTGAACACGATCAGTCTAAAGGCATGGGTACTTATCTATGCATCTGTCTGTTTATTTGTTTATTTGGCACACCCCGGTCACATATAGACCAGGTGGCAATGATCACAGTTTTTAAGGTCGAATGCTGTACCCTTATTCACCATTGGCTGATACTTTTGTCCTGCACGTTTTATCCGACATTGTTTGATTATTTAGCCATAAAGAAGAAAACATGAAAGAGTCAGCGGAGGCTGTTAAATACTTAGCAGCAGCTTGGGTGCTGGACGTGGACTGGCTGGATCGGATAGTTTAAAGCCGTTGCTCTGCTGTAATGCCCTAGGTATTCACATATCTTGGCTCTAGTAAGATACCCAGCTGCTTAAAATCTGCACCAAGTTGCATTTGAATAAAGTGTCAGGAAGAGCAGTAAATAGCTGACGCAGATGGATACGCATTCACCCTTCGGCTTTGTACGTCGGGGCGGTTTATACCCCCGATCTCACTTCAGCGTGTGACTCCCCCCCCCAGCTTTCGCATTTCAAGAATTGAAATAGCATGCGGGTCGCTTAAGGGGAGCAAATGGCTGTGGTTCGCGGCTCTTTGTGTGGCAGCTTCGCTTCACATGGAGAGTAAAAGGAGCCACGACTCGGCAGGCTGATGGGAGCGCGGACCGGTCCCGAAATGGGCTCCTGTCTCTTTAAAGTCTGACGGCTTTGAACAAGCGCTGCCTCCCAACAGCTGTCTGCCTGGCGCGGCTCCAGAGCGCCGGCTTACGGAGAACCTCCAACTGGCGCTGCGGCGACCTTCACATGGTCTCATTCTGGCTCTTATGGGGCTTTCCGGTGCTTTCAGCACAAGGCATGATCCTTTTTTAAGAGCCTCGTATCAGTCTGAGGTTAAGGAAGAGAAGTGGGTGGCTTTTTTTGCCTGCAGTCTGAGCGGTTGGGTTTGCGTGCGAGCAAATCTGTGCCGGCGTCTCCTTGCTCCCCCTCTCACTGGTCTTTGAGAAAGACTAAACTGTCAGATGTTTTCTCGTCTTTCTTAGATTATTTGTCAGAAAACATACAAGAATTGCGGCTGACATCGTAGCAGCCCGGCACTTGTATAAAACAGCAAAATACGGGAGCGGGCTCTGAATGCATTGTTATTTGCCATTGAATAAATGTTTATTTTTAAGCAGAGTAAATAAATCATGAAGATTTAAATGGTATTTTTGATTTTCCCTTAATTGAAGCCAACATTTGTTTAATTTTAAATGTGAAATGGAAACAAGAAATCCAGAGTCTCCAGGGATATGTAATTTGGTAAGTTGCATCATACTTGGCAGTGGCTGTGGGCTGGATAGATAACTGCATTTTGTCAATAAGTTCTCCCCCAGGTAATGACATTGAGCAACCATCACCGTGACCCCAGCAGGCATGTGGCTTTTAACACACATATCCCCTGTCGTTTATGTTTCCTGAAAAAAAAAACAAGTAAATCATACGGGTGTCTTGGTTTCCCTCCAGATGATGAGGATGATGATGACGATGAGGAGGAGGAGGATGAGGAGGAAGATGAGGAGGATGAGGAGGAAATCGATGTTGTGACAGTGGAGAAGAGGCGGTGCGGAGCTGGCAGGACCAAGGCAGGGCCCGGGGGCCAGAGTGTGGCCCGCCCCCCGCAGGAGCTGATCCTGAAACGAGGCGCGCCCATCCACCAGCAGCACAACTACGCGGCACCGTCGCCCTACGCAGAGGAGGAGGATGCCCCTGCACCGGCAAAGAAAGCCAAAGGCGAGCCCCCGCGGGCCGGCAAGTCTGGTGGCAACGCGCCTCCTGCAACAGCCCCGCAGAGGTTGCGAAAGAACGACAGCCCACGGGGCTCCGATTCGGAGGACAGCGAGCGGCGGAGGAACCACAACATTCTGGAGCGCCAGCGGCGCAACGACCTGCGCTCCAGCTTCCTGCTGCTGCGGGACCACGTGCCGGAGCTGGCCCGCAACGAGAAGGCAGCCAAGGTGGTCATCCTGAAGAAGGCCGCTGAGTACCTGCGCACCCTGGAGGCTGACGAGCGCCGGCTGCAGCTGGAGAAGGACCGTCTGCAGGTTCGAAGACAACAGCTCATCAGGAGGCTGGAGCTAGCCAGGACTCGCTGAGCACCAACCCAAACCCCACCCTATGCCCCCCCCCCCAAGGACCCTCACTGCCATTTTTGCACATTTTTTGACATTACGAATGTTGGGTTAGAGTTCAGTCCAGTCACAAAAATATAAACAAAACAGTGAAAAGGGGACTGGCCCCCCTTTTTTATAAGCAACTTTTTTTATTCAGGTTAAGCTTGACACAGGTCTTACTGTTTCATATCAGAGGTGGTGGGCCGAACAGTGAGAGTATACCCACAATCCTCCACGTTGCCTTCACAACTTCACCGCGAAGCCACAAAGGACAGCAATGCCATGTACTTTGGTCATGATGTTATCTTCATAATATCGGAGTCCTTCATTCCTTCAGTCTCACTGGTGCTCAAAGAATGGATGTATTTTGATGCACCTTGATATTATACATCCTAAACTTTTGTAAATACTATTTACACAGTCTGCCTTTTTGTATACATTTGTCCTGTTTTTATGTCAAAGATGCCAATACTAGACTGGAATTTTATATACCTGGAAAGTACTGTAATGCCTCAATGTTTGAGGATCATAAGACTTGGTAATATAACAATATATTGTTTGTTTTTTTCTATGTACTATACTAATTCTTACACACCTCTGTACTTTAGTGTGATGCTGATACATACTAAATTTAATGCTTATATTTTCGTATGAAAATGAGTTCTGAGTAGATATTACTTTATCCCCTTGTTTTTATACACTATATACAGTTACTGTCTTTTTCATCTTTGTTTTTATATGTGTTACTTCTGGGTGCATAGAACTGGGTAAACTGATTTTTTTAAAAGAAAAAATATGTACACTTAGTGCTGCAGCTTATAGCACTTTGAAATACCTCATGTTTAAAAAAATAAATAGACAATGAAAAGGAATGCGGTGGTGTATACGGCTGAATCGTTACAACCGCTAACGAGGCCCCCGCTCACCTCCACAGCCACCCGAAACGGATCGGCAGCGTGCTGGCCTTTGTGTGTTGGTTCTGAAAGCTCTGAATACCTTTGT